>SRLM01000442.1:254-61364 GCA_015708895.1 Populus ilicifolia
AAAAAAAAAATAAAATAAATATTATAATTTGTACAAGAGTTTACCTCCTTAGCAACAAAGCTAAAAACTTGACATGACCAAAAGATTAAATAACCCGACAAAACCAGAATCGAACCACATAGAGGTTAATTGTATAAATTATAAACAATAATAATACAACAACAACAACAACAACAATAATAATAACAATAATAAAGATGATAAGAGCTTTGAGAAGAAAGATTAATATAAGAATTAAACAATGATAACAACAAATATCAAGGTTAGAAGATCCACTAATAATATTTCAAACAAATATAATATAAACTCTTTTTATTACTCAATTGGAAACTACATACAAAAGAAGGTTCCAATTAGATTTAAATAGTTAACATGATTACATTAATTATCTTATTCGAATAATGTTAATACTTGTAAATGTTGGCAGGCATTCATGATTATAACTTATATTAACAACAAATTAAATTTCTTTCATAGCACATGTGTAGGTTATACCATACAGTTGGACTATGAAAGTATCATGTGTTATAGAACATAAATCTAGATTAGTCATTTAACAAACAAAGTATGAAAAAGTGAACAAGATAACAATTACAAAACATAATAGTATCAAACATTAAAGTTCATGTTGAGTTTACACTATATTTATTCTTACACCATTAGTGTAATCTTTTCACTTTAACATAATAAACTTAACTAAATATAATGAAGAAGAGAAATATAAATAAACAATATAAGAATATAAGTATAGTAAAGAAAATGAAAAACATAAATAATAGATTAAGAAAAATATAACATGAAATAAAACTTAAACATTACAAAAATATAAAGAGAGAAATAAAAAGCATGATCTTGGTCTGAAAACTAAGATGCCTAAATGCATTGCAAATGTCTTCTTTTATAGGCTAAAATTAAAAACTATTGATTTGATGACTAATTGTTGAGTGGGTGGGGAACTTTAAACTTGGTAACAATCCTTATCTCTCTTTTCTGCAAAACAATATCATTAATAATGTCAGAATTTGAATCAACCCTACTCATGAAAATTCTAGAAAAATATCTCAGCTTTCTAGAAAAAAAAAATTAAGGTCATTTGAGCTTTTAAAACTCGAGATATGGGCTAAATACTAAGTAGTATCTAGGCTATAGGACAAATTTAGACTTCTACATTGTTGCTGAGATTTATACTTTCAAATAACAGAATTGAGTCTTGTCTTCCACATGAAAGTTTTAGGCCTATGTCTTAGCTTTCCATTCATATAAAGAAAACCTAAATCTAAGATTTATAACTCTAGATATGATCCAATTACCAAACAATATTAAAGTTTGGACTGCACCAGCATCTCTTTTCTAAACTTCACCCTTTCTTTATCTTTTCAATTGCAGTACTTCAACTCACTAATTAATCCTTTTATTTATATGATAGGACTGCAATTAAGATGAATATTTATCATAAATTAAAGGTATTTTATGATATCAAACTTGTTATAATAAAACATGCTTTAGTTAAGGAGTTATTGATACTTCAAGTGCAAAATGATGATATAAAACCTTAATAAAAATGCATTTTTAAATACTAATCAACAAGCATCTATGTATTAGTTCTAGGTATCCCTTATACATCAGCTTATGAGAACAATTTCTTTCTTTCATAAATGAAATAATATAACATGTATTGGTCTCTACGGTTGTAACAAATGTTCAGTATTTAAGAGAATATCGACCAATAATATTTTAGGAATAATACTTTGATGCAATAAGAATCTCATAATTATAACAATTTTTTATAATTTTCTTTGTAAAATATTTTTATCTAATGGATTTTATCTTTACTCTAAATTCATAAATCCAGCATTCGATTCATTAATATAATGTTATATGAATATTAAAGATAAATTATATCTTTATTAATAATAAATATGTATTTACATAAAGAAACTTATTGATCAAATGGATATTGTTGTCGGCTCTTGGAATCCCAAACAAATAAAAAAAATTAATTCTTTTTTAGCCTTTCATGTTTAAAATCCATAAAACACATAAAATCAAATAAATTTATAGATGCTAGAACTAAGTATCTTATGAAGTAGATGAATTAGACCTTTTTTATATATAGATTAGATTGATTAAGATCTTATCATTATCTATTAAAGATATAGTTTTTTCAAAATTTATATTGACTTAAATGCTCTAAATAAACTCATTAAATATATTTTTAAGTTTCTTCACCTTTAATCTAGTAACTGATCTATATAAATTTTTTAATGATTTATTTGATGTTTCTTTACTCTTAATCTAATCTAGTAATTGACTTACTTGAAATTTCTAATGATTTATTTGATGGAATTTGAATAGGATGGACTACCCAGCTTTAGAAACCATCATTAACCAAATGTCCAAGGAATCATTAGTGATTGAAAAAATACAACTCTTCCTCTGAGCATATGATAATTGGCTGCAAATATTTGGACCATTGAATTGAGTGTTTCCACTCCTAGCAATAGACTCATTTCAATTAAAATGTTGATTTTGTAGTACAAAATGAAGAGTTTGATTAAATAACGTGAAAAAATTAATTCTTTTAGTTTTTGGTAAAATTATAATATTAGTTTAATGAAAAGTGTAATTAAAAAACGAAAAAGACACCAACTAGTAACCCTTAAAAAGCCACCACGTGACAACTAGTGCATGAATTTTTTTTCCCTTGATTTCAAGCGGTGCGTGGCTGTCACACCACCTTTTCCTCGTTTGCTCTCGAATATTCTTTTTTTTTTTCCCTCTATTTTTTTCTTTGGAGGAATAGTTGGCAAAGCAAAAACCCTAAGAACTCTCTCCCTGGTTTCTATAAATCAGACCCCACAAGCTCCCCCCCTCCCTCGTCCTCTTTTACTAGCAGAACCAGAAGAAATGGCTTCGTTCGCAGAAGCACCACCTGGCGATTCTAAAGCCGGAGAGAAGATATTTAAGACTAAGTGTGCTCAGTGTCATACCGTCGACAAAGGTGCCGGTCACAAGCAAGGTAATTTTATCACCCCCCTATCCCTCTCCGTCTCTCTTTCTTTTTATTACAGTTAATTTAGTTGTGTATTGTTTAGAAGATCTGATCATTTTGAGGTTGAGTTTGCGTTGATTCTTTGTTGTTGTTGTTGTTATGTTTTTAGGTCGAATCGTTTATAGATCTAATCTGTTTAGGTGGTCGATTCTTTTAAGATTTCTTCTTTTTTGGCCGTTTGATTTTGTTATTGTATTTCTTCTGGAGTTCTTTGGACAGAACTGTGGAGTTTTTTCTCCATTCTTGATGGGTTTAAGGTTTTTGCAAGAAAAATTGTGATTTTCTTTTAGAACTGGAAGCCGGGTTTGGAAATGGATTTCATTAGACAAATAGACATTTATTATGGGTTTAAGGTTTTGGTAAGAAAACTATGATTTTTGCGAGAGATGGAAGCTGGGTTCAGCAAGCAAAGAGAGAATATTTATGGGTTTAATCTGTTTTCTTAATCGAGTGGACTGGATGGAATTTACATTTTAGATTAGGATGATTAGTGGGATTTGGGATCTGTTATTTTAATGAGTGAAGATATTAGATAATTAATTGCTTTTCAGATTGTGTTAAAAAAAATTTCTTATTTTATTTGCTTTGGTTTTCGGAATTTTTCAGGACCCAATCTGAATGGCCTCTTTGGAAGGCAGTCAGGAACAACTACTGGGTACTCATACTCTGCTGCTAACAAGAACATGGCTGTTATATGGGAGGAGAAGACTTTGTATGATTACTTACTCAACCCCAAGAAGGTACTAATCAACTGTAGAGCATATGACATGATATTTTTGTTGCATTTGCAGTGCATCCTTTACTGGTTAAGTATGTATCATTTATGTATTGATGTTTGTGATATTTCCATCACGATAGTTGAGCTTAGTCACTTTCTATTAAGTTTCTGGCAACTTCAGGTCCCCAAAGAGTAACATACAGGACATTATGTGAGGTCTAGTAATTAGGAAGGACATGCAATACATGGAGCAAGTAGAAAATAATGTTCAGGCTTTACTTGAAAGTGAGGTCTGACAATCAAGGAAGGCAACTCCATCATCGATGATATTAATTCTAACAAGGTTCAAAATTTAAATGTTTGGTGTGAAACGAATTTTCACATTTCATTTCAATGTGATAAAATAGCCTTTTTGGTATGAATCATCTCACTTTCTGAGATACCGTGGAAGAACTCATGTATATAAACTTGCATGTGTGCCTGTTATACTTTTTTTTTTTTTTAATCGTCACTGCTGACCCAAATGACATTTGTTTATGCAGTACATCCCTGGAACAAAGATGGTTTTCCCTGGATTGAAGAAGCCACAGGAGCGTGCTGATCTCATTGCATACTTGAAGCAGTCCACTGCCTCTTAATCATTTCACACTTTTGGTCTCCCCAATTTCCAGTTATTGGAGATTGCTTCTCACAGAGCAGATGATATTTTTTACCAATAAAACAGACCGATATACAATGAACATTGCTAGTCATTGCTTTTCAGAACAGTTGCCATAATTGGCAAGCTTAAAATTCAATTCATTTAGCTTATCTATTTTGCAAATGTTTGGTGGATTACCAATAAACAGTTTGCTAATGATAATTTTTGGTATGATACTTTGTGATATCAATATTTGCATGAACAGTTACATAGTTGCTACTGCTTGTCTTGAGCCTACTCCGATGCATGGCAGATTCATGGTTACTTCCTTTTTAATAAAATGCAACATGATGGTGTATTGGAACCTGTAGCAGGCAAATGAGCATTTCAATTTTTGAGTTGGATAAAAGCATTTGAAAAAATAATGGCCGCTTCCACCTTCCCTATTGAATTGGCTCTTTCCTGATTAACTTGGCTTGTGGTGGGAGTTCATTAGTGATTTATGTAGCTGTCTAATACTGTAGCGTGCTTTGAGCAAATGCAGCTCTGCTATTATGCTTGATATTGTCATTGACAATTGGGGTGCAAAATGTGATCAAGTGGGCTCTTATTAGCGACTTTTTCCAGGAAATGCTATGATTGTCATTTTACTAAGTGAACTGGAATTGATCTCTGCTTCATCCGTGATGGCAAGGAATAATCAGGAATCGAGTAAGTTATCCGGTGGCTAAATGGAAAAAACTTAAGATGAAAGAGTAAGTTATTCGAGTAAGTAATTATCTAATTTAATTATCTCAAGTGGTGGTTAAATGGAAAAAATTTAGGATGAAAGGTTGGTTTTTTTTATGATTTTATATTTGAGTTTTTGGTTATGGTTTTATATTTGAGTTTTTAGTTATTTATAGGATGATTATTAAAAGCTTCATATGATTTTTAAATTTTTAATTTTTTAATTTTAAATTTTAAATTTTTTAATTTTAGAATCCATAATTTTACAATGAGATTAATTATGATACTCCAAGTTGATAATTATGATACACATAATATATTAATTATTAATTATGATACGCATATATTTTTGCTGATTTGATTTGAACATTAATCTAAAAAAAAAAGATAGCTGATTTGATTTGAAGTTAATCTAAAAAAAACTATCCTTTGATATGCAATTCATTGACTTATATTTTGAATTTTGAATTTAAGAGGATGGAAATGATGGTAACAGTGGGCAATTATCAAGGTAAAAGAAAAATTGGCAAGTTTTTAATGGTGTACAAGTAAAACTACAATCATAAGACGATTAGGATTCCAAAAAATGCATCTAAATGATGGTTTCTCTTCCCTTTTGTCAAGCAATAGAGTGTTCTTCGGGTTAAAAAACGACCGAGAATGGATGGGGAACCGAGCCATGATTTCTTCGTCTGCTAGCATTAGCCAGGCGCTCTTCCTCTCGTGGTGGCCTCTACGGCAACAATTGTGGTTTTCTGTGTGCCTTGGAGCAGGTAGTATTGCAAGATTCTCCTTCCTATATTGGCTGGCCGTGGTTCTTCGTTGCCATATGGGCTAGCTGATAGTTTTGGGCAAATAGAGAATGATTACACAGAAGTACCCTTTTTCATGTAACTTTATTCCAGATTATGCGACAACATTATGAGATGGTCAACAAAATGAAAAGGTGATTATTCAGATGGTTGGATAAGAACTGCAGGTTATGGAAAGGCTTGTACACCAATTTCAGTTTATCCCACAGCCTTGCTCTTTTGATCATCTGGCTCATTGCTGATCTTAAGTCATATATATATATATATATATGAATCAGAACAAGGTGCTGTGGGAGGGAAAGCGTCTCACTTTCAATTTGCTACCGGTTGGTCTTGAGGAATGTGATGGTGTCAACTATCACTGCCAAATTGCTTTTGGATGTCATCGAATGATATGGTAGCAGAACCCCTCCTTTTGGCCTTCGGCTGAGATGGGTGCTCCCTCCACCCAGTCATGAATATAACCTACAAGTCCAAAAGCAGTGACCGAATAATCATGAAAAACATCATACCTCAATCAATTGGCAACAGGCTTTGGGTTTAAATGAGTAAAAAATGAGATCCCTCTCAATAATTAGCCAAAGGCTCGAAAATTCACATGGAGATTTTCTTTTTGAGGGATATAGCAGGCAGTGAGCCTATGATTTTATGCAATTCCTTCTTCGAGCATACAGGTTCACAAAAAAGACTTGTTTATTTGAATATCTTGCTAATATATTATAGAAAAAAGAATTCGAACTCTGGTCTGAACTAATTAGCATTGCATGAAGCATTTTTCATTGTAGTTTTCTTAGCAGCGTAAGATAGCAGAAACAAGGCTTATTGTTTCTTAGCAACATGGATATATTCTTTCTCCAATCACATAAACATTCTCAGGTGTTCCACAATCTCACCTGGAATGTTGCGGGAATGGTGCCATCTTCTGCAGCAAACATTGAATCATAAATTGCTGCAGTAGCAAGGGCTGTTTCTCTCTTTAGAAGCTGGTTTCATTCAAAAACAAAAAGAATTTCCAATTAGATTTGATGATTGAACTAAATTTTACCATACACAAGGAAAACTTCAATTGTTACAGGTCTTACATTGTTCCTTTGCAAAAGAGCATTAGTTTCGCCCATTGCGCGCAAATGCTCTATCAGCTCCAGAGCTATACCACAATTAACAAGAATGAATAAGCCCTTTATAACAATGACTAGAGGTAGAGAATTTATTCAAATGAAAAACAATTATATTATAACTAAAATTAATATTCCATGCAGTTAAACAAGAGGCATGTTAGTTCTGGCATAAATCATCAAGCATGCTTAACTAGTAAAACTACAAGCTAATATGTTGAGAGATTTTCTCACCATTGCCATACCTAACTACGTATTCATCAACATCAACTCCAGGAAGGGTGAAGCCTGCCCTGGTCAAAAGATTCCCTGCATCACGGACCTGAATGGTACAAAAATTAAGTTGGCTCAGTGATACCATTTAGGGGTAGATGTTTCCCTCTCAAGTACTCCTTATAAGTACATCAGAACCAGATATTTCAAATCAGGTTGAATGCCAATATTTGTATGCAATACAACCATGGGTTTACTTCAAGTTTTTTATGGATATATGTGTCAAAGAACTAATTCAACTTAAAAGCTTAAGTTGTTAGATGAGGTTCCAAGATATGATTTATATTATTTTTTAACACACCTTTTCAAGTAAAAGCTCTTTGGACTTAAAACTTGCACCAACTTACATTAACTTATGCTTAATTTTTATCAAATAAATAAGGATAGTGATATTCAAACTCATGATCGTTTGATCATCAAAGCTCTATATCATGTCAAAAAACTAATTCAACCTAAAAGCTTAAGTTGTCATGTGAGGTCTCATGATATAATTTATATTATTCTCTAATAATATGTACCCTCATCTCAAAAAGTTCACGAATGGTAATTACCAAGTGACAGCATACATACTTGTGCCAGAGGTGATATGCGAGGACTAATGCCTCCTTCACGCTCCATTTGAGCTACAGTGCATGCTATTCTCAGCTCCCTACACACATGCCAGCAAGCAGAAAAATCAGTAAGCAAACTTATGGGTTAACATACTGTTCAATTAAAATCAAAATATAAAAAAGAAGACAACTTCAAGGTTTCTCCACCCAAAATAGCTGCTAAAAATAGGCCATCCGGCTTCAATGCTAGTTTACACTGTCAGGAAAACCAATGAAATGGACAAGTGTCATAGACAATACCACATCAGGATTTCAAACAAAATGATTAGAGAGATTTCGTGATGATAACAACCAAAAACAGCTATAAAGAGGAGCAATTAGGGTTTCACGTCTACTGCTCTGTGTGTGGTTCTTGTAGACATCCAGTGTACTTTCATTAACAGTGTCAAATTATTTGCTGATGGAAGTACAGCTTTGGTCTCATTTTACAGTCTTATATCTTAATTTATTAAAAGAGTACTCTCTCATGCTTCAGAATAAAAAAAAAAATGTTTTTGGAGTTATAATTAAATTGAAGATAACTTTCAGAATAACGCATAGAAAAGCACTTCTATATCTTGCTGTCTGCATGGCAAACACGTATGCTTCATCCGGGTAGTTTTTCTCCTGGGATTAATAATTCTAATGGTTTCCATCCCCTAATGTCACATGCATTTACAAATTCTGAAGCATATCATGTGTGACAAAGATGCTAAAGCTAAAAGAAAATCATAATAAAGAAGTGCATACCTGTATCATGGCTCCTGGAAGATCATTTGTCCAATGGAGTCCCAAGCAACTGATAACCAAATCTACCGAACTTCATAGTGAAATACAAAACATAACATTTAAAACCAGTTCTTCCTGATGACTAGTTTTCACAAGAATCAAATAGATGACATTCACTCACAGACCTTTCTTTTATAGGTAGAAACTCCTCATCTCCCACCACAAAGGACGTTTCAATATTCTGATTTGAATCTTGTTGAGCAGCTTCAGCATCCTTACATAATTTAACCATGTCATTTGAAGTGTCCATCATGATAAGCTTTTCAATGGAGCCTGGCATTTAAAGTGGCTACAAGATTAAAGTTTAATATTTATGATATAATTTACAAGATCATGCCTAGTGAAGGAAAATGACAAGAGAAAGAATAACAGCTTTTCCTATGTGTATGCCCATTTTCAAATACCACTTTGGCATCAAAAACGTGTTTCACGTATTGTCTTATCAACTGCAAAATCTCTGATAATGTTACATGATTAGACTTCCATTCAACCGAATCCCTCCCTCTTTTGAACCTCTTAATTCATGATCACTCAACCTTACAGTTAGTGCTGAACACACATGTCTCAAAATTTTGAAATACAACCTTAAAATTTTTCAAATTATCTTCTATAGTTATTGAAACATAAATAGCAGGAAAAGTCTTAAAATCGATTCTCACCACGACCACGTAACAAACGTCTGACAGCTTCCGAAGAACCTCCTAAACACAACGCGGTAGGAAATGTTTTCTTGCAATCCTGCAAAACACAAACACACAACAAACGGAATCAACAATCTCGAACTAAGCAAAACTCATCAGACTTCAACATTTAAACCTCTCAAACTCACCACGACTAGAAAATGCAACTTCACAAAAATTATAACCTCTCATTTCTTAATACTCCAGCATTCTAAACATACTTAAAAACAACAGTAGACAAGAAGGTAACTAGTTACTACCTCCAAGCGATCCAACAGATTGTCAGCAACAGCATCCACAAAAGGATCACTTGGCCTCATCAACCACGCAGCTCGGTCACGCTGCAGCCACCCCACAATTGGACCAATACCCAGCAGCAGATATACAATATCGAATTTGAAAACAAGCAAAAAACACAAAAAAAAAAGATACCAAAATGTTCAAATCATAAATTTACAGAGAAAGACTGGATTTTTACCTGTTTTCGTTTGAGTTCCCGATCGAAAACTTTGACCCTTGGACTTTGTGGCCCATCGATGGTGTTATTGTCAATGTTTGTGCAATAAGAAATTGAAGGAATGAGAGTGTAGGTCGCTTTTGTTGCTCTTCTTCGTCCTCTAAGGAGCAACTGTGAAGTCCTCTGACACAGGGACAGGGTGCCTCTCATTTTCATTGAAGTTTCCGAAGAGTTTGTGTTTGGACCCTAGAAGCTTTAAAAACCTCAACAAAAATCCGATTAATTTTTTTTATTTTTATATTATTAGATATATTAATATTAAAAATAAATTTAAAAAAATAAAAATATTATTTTAATATATTTATAATCAAAAATAAATTTAAAAAATAATCTTGGCCATTATCCTCAACTTCCCAATAAAATTTAGATGTAAATGATGTTTGGTCAAATCTATTAAGTGTTAATTCTATATTTAAGAAAAAATAAATTAATATTTTTGATGTTTTTGGATTGTTTTTATATAATAATTTCAAAATTAAATTTAAAAAATATTTTAATATATTTTAATATAAAAATTATTTTGAAAAATAATTATTACCATAATATCATATAAGGGTTTGTTTTATTGGCTATCAATAATATATAAAACTAAAAATTTAAATGAATTTGTTAATTTTCAAATGTTTGATTTGAATTCTCAAATTCTTAATATATTGATGTTGCCATGAGAGTATATTTAATTTTTTGGTCACTGAAATAATAAATGGACAAAATTAAAGGTAAATAAAATACAAATTAAATGTGAAGATTTTCAAGAAAATTAGAAATGTATTAAATGCCAGCACGCATGGTATATGTTGAATATTCACACATATAAAATGTTCATTGATTGAGATTGATATAAGCTCATTTAGTAAAATAGTTTTTATAAAATTTAAAATAAAAAATAAAGACTAATAAAAAAAAGTAAGGTGAATGTTTTCAAAGAAATTACTAAATAATAAATACTAAAAAAAGCTCTATCATGAACTCATTATATAAATGCACTAAATACATTAGTATTGGCTATGACTTATGTAAAATTTTTATATAATTAAAGATAAAAGTGGACTTTTTAAGGAACATGCTTAAGAATAGTGTGCACGACATCCACCAGATGATATAGGCTCATGAAACGTCTGCATAATCTTATTGTGAAATAATTTTTATAACATTAAGGATAAGAAAAGAATAAAAAGTAACAAAGAAAATATGTTTAAATTTTTTAAAAATCCTAATTTTCATATAATTAAAGATAAAAAAAATAAAAATAAGAGTGGACATTTCCAATGAACATGCTCATGAACAATGTGCACGACATCCGCTAGATGATATAGCCTTATGAAATGTCTGCATAAGCTTATTGTGTGAGATAATTTTTCTAACATTAAGGATAAAAAAGAATAAAAAGTAAAAAAAAAAAGAGAGAGAGGGTGTATGACCCCAAAGAAATCACTAAACAATCAACACTAAAAGAGGCCATGTCATGAACTCATTGTGTAGATACACAAAACACACTGACATTAATTATGACTTGCATATAATAGCAATCCCCATGTATTTGAATTTTTTTATTAAATCCTAATTTTCATATAATTTAAGATAGAAAGAATAAAAATCAGAATAGACATTTCTAAGGAACTTAAAGAACATATTAAAGACCAGTGCACCTAATATATGCTAGATAATCCATGCTCATGAAACATCCATTGGTTGAGACTAATATGAGCTCATTGTGTGAAATAATTTTTGTAAAATTTAAAATAGAAAGAATAAAGACTAACAAAGAAAGTAGGGTGTATGTTTCCAAAGAAATTGCTAAACAATAAACAATAAACATTGAAGGAGACCTTGCTATGAACTCATTGTGTAGATACACTAAACACACTAACATCGACTATGACTTGCTTGAAATAGTATTCCCCCTAAGTTTGATTTTTTTAAAATCCTAATTTTTATATAATTAAAGATAAAAAAAATAAAAATAAGAATGGATATTTCCAAGGAACTAAGAGAATATATTTAAGACCATTGTGCAATATATCCATTAGATGATCTAGGCTCATAAAATGCCAACATAAGCTCATTGAGTAAAACAATTTTTCTAACATTAAGGATAGAAAAAATAAATAAAAACTAATAGAGAAAGTAAATTGTATGTTTGCAAAAAAATAATAATCACAAAACAATAAAAACTAAATTAGACTACCATGAACTAATTGTATAGATGCATTAAACACACTAACATCGGCTACGACTTGCGTGTAATAAAAATTCTCCCATGTTCAAGTTTTTTTTATTAAATCATAATTTTTATATAATTAAAGATAAAAAGAATAAAAATAAGATTGGACATTTTCAAATAACTCGGGGAACATTTTCAAGACTAGCGCACACAACATCAGCCGAAGATCCAAGCTCATGAAATGCCCGTATAAGCTCATTATGTAAAATAATTTTTCTAACATTGAGGACAGAAAAGAATAAAAATTGACAGAGAAAATCGAATGTACATTTCCAAAGAAATTACTAAAGAATAAACATTAAAGGAGACCTTACCATGAACTCATTGTATAAATGCACTAAACACACAAACATCGGCTATGACTTGCATGTAATAACAATCCCTCTATGTTTGAATTTTTTAATTAGATCCTAATTTTCATATAATTGATGATAAAAAGAATAAAAATAAGTGTTCACATCTCCAAGGAACTCAGGGAACATATTCAAAACCAATGCACACGTCTTCTATCAGATGATCCAAGCTCGTGAAATGCCCACATAAGCTCATTGTGTGAAATACTTTTTCTAACATTGAGGACAGAACAAAATAAAAACTAACAGAGAAAGTCAGGTGTATTGACACGACCAAAAGATTGATGTATTCTCCCAAGTATAAGAGTGTCGAAGTAATAAATAACCCAACAAGACCGGGGTCAACCACAGGGAGGTTAATTTTATAAATTATAAACAACAACAACAACAACAACAACAACAACAATAATAATAATAATAAAGAAAAAAAGGAGGAGGAGAAAAAGATAAGTTGATGAGAACTTTGAGATGAAAAATTAACATAGAGATTAAACAATAATAACAAACAATGACAAGGTTAGAGGATCCACTAATGCTATGTCAAACAAGTATAATATAAACTCTTATTATTCAATTGGAAACCACACACAAAGGAGGTTCCAATTAGATTATAGATTGTTAACATGATTACATTAGTCATCTTATTCGATTAATGCTAATACTTATAAATCTCATCAAGCATTCATGATTATAACTTATGTTAACAACAAATTAAATTCCTTTCATAGCTCAGGTGTCGGTTATACCATACAGTATGAGCTATAAAAGTCCCAAGCATTTGTTGTACCAAGTGTTATACAATATAAATCAAAATTAGTTATTTAACAAGTAAAATATTAAAAAGTAAACAAGTTAACAAATATAAAACATGTTAGTATCAAACATTAAAGTCCATATTAAGTTTACACTATACTTATTCTTACACCATTAGTGTAACCTTTTCACCTTGAGATAATAAACGTAGCTAGATGTAATGAAAGAAAGAAAAATAAATAAACAAAATAAAAACATAAATAAGATAAAAGTTAGCTAAGTAAATGAAAAGCATAAACTTGATATTAATAAAAGTAAAGCATAAAGATTACAAAAAATACAAAGAGAGAAAGCAAGAGCATGATCTTGATCTGGATACCAAGATGCCTAAATGCATGGCAAATGCCTCCTTTTATAGGCCAAAATTGGAAACTATTAATTTGATGACTAATTGATGAGTGGATGACCAACTCTTGACTTGATGATAATCCTTATCTTCTCTTGTCTGCCCAAAACATCATTGATAATGTCAAAATTGAAGCCACTTGAAAACATAAAAGTTATAGGAAATTGTCTCATCTTTCTTATGTACAAAATTCAGTTACAATTCGTGCTTCTTTGTTGTTGCTGAAATTTAGACTTGAAAATGGCTTTTTCAGATCTTGGGCTTCATATGAAAGTTGTAGGCCTATGTCTTACCTTTCCATCCATATAAAGTAGACCTAAATCTGAGATCTATAGCTCCAGATATGACCCAATAACCAAATAGTATTCTGGTTTGGATTGCACCGACATCTCTTTTCTAAGTTTGACCATTTCTTTATCCTTTCAATTTCAGTTCTTAAATTCATCAATTAATCCTTTCATTTATGTGATAGGCCTGCATTTAAAATGAATATTTACCACAAATTAAAGGTATCTTATATTATTAGATATATTATTATAAAACATGCTTTAGTTAAGGAGTTATTGATACTTCAAGTGCAAAATGATGATATAAAACCTTAATAAAAATGCACTTTTAAGTATTAATCACACCCTTCAACCAGCTTATTACTAGTCCCTAGTAATCAAAGTGTTAAAATAGAAAAAAAATTTGCAAATTTCACAAAGCAAGGTATTCATCATTTAACTTCCATTAATCTATCCAGATAAACAAACTCTCATTAAATTTATATACCTGCTCAATACCTCTTAACAAGATATTCATAAACCTTTCTTTTATGCTCAATGTATCAACACATAATTATAGGGCTTTTCTTGGAAGAAAACAAAATTTTTGTTCTAATGTTTAAGGTTAACTTCCTCGAGTTGAGATTATTATTTTTGTCTTTTTTTTATTTTTTTTAAAATATATATACATATAATTTAAAAACATCATACATCTTTAACCCATGTAATGAGCTTTCAGTTAATGACTCCCAAACCAGTTGGTCTTAGAGCATTAGGTGTTAAAATACCCCTACAATCTTAGTAACTCGGGTCGTAGATATTGATATGTAGATAGTGCAACATTTGATTCCTTTAAACTTTTCTCCTCAACCCATGTAACAAGCGTTGGGCCAATAGCTCCCAAGTTAGTTGATTTTAGGTTATTAGATGTTAAAACACCTTTTTGGGCTTAATTGCTTAGGTTAGGGAGGCTACAAAACCAAACTTATTTATATTTTTATTTTTATTATTTTTTCTTTTTTCTTTTTTCTTTTTTTTTTAATTTTTTTAATTATATACTATCCATTTCCCTTAGTTGTTACCTTTAATAAAAGAACATAAATAATATCATAATCCAATATGCAATCCACAATCATATGTTAAAGTGTGTGTGTGTAAATTAAGGTTTAATAATACATGTTAAATAAGTATATGAGCAGAATTAAGTGATAACAATGTAAGAGTTTGTAAATCTAAATATTTCAAGAAGTATTATGATAGACCTTGTGACGAATGATTACTAAGATGCGTCCCAAGAGTCATAAAAAGTTCTCCCTACTCTACCATCATAGTAACAATAATTTTGCACATGTTTTTTGAAATAGAAAACATAGTTAGTTTTTTTTTAACTACTATCCTCTCCCCCCAACTAAAATGAGACATTGTCCTCAATATTTAAAGGTAAAAAGATAGAGTATAAAAGATATCACTTGAGATAACGAACATTGACAAACTTGAAACATACTGAAACAAATATAAGAAATAACAAAATATAATAATAAAACCAAAAGACATAAATATTCATAAATGAAGGCTCAAATCTAATTTAAGCTTTCTATGGCTTTCCTTAAATGATCAATTTATGCGATTCATGGAGGGATCAATCACAAGAATGAAATATTGTAGTTAGTTAATCAATTGTTCAGCAGTAGTAACAGAGATAATGATTTGTCGTGCAGAAAATGTTAGAAATTCTTGTGCTACAACATGATTAAGAAAAGACAATAGCTTATCATAATAACCATTAACATTTAACAAACCTATGGGTTTACATGAATGTGCAGTTGGGCCCAATAGAAAATATGAAAGATCTCTTCCAATGTGCCTAAACCACCTGGTAAAGCAATGAAGGCATCAGCATGGTTAAACATTGCATTCATTCGAGCTGATATTATAAAGACCTAAAGTTCCTCTCCAATTGTTTTTCCAATAATGTCCTCTTGTGTTAAAGCTTCAAGGACGACCCCCAAAACTTGACTACCTCCTAAAAATACAGTTATTGACACACCTTCCATTAACCCAAGACTGCCTCTCCTATACACTAAATGAATCTTTCTCTCAGCTAGCACTTAATCAATATGATTTGTTGATTCTAAAAACTCCTTTTCTTTCCCAGGACTAGATCCACCGAAAACACAAATATTTCTTATATGATGACCTGAGGAACTTGCCATTTTTACACACTTCTGTATTTGTTGAATGTATAGGTGAAAAAAAAAATTACCTCCCTTGCAACGGCGCCAAAAACTTGACACGACGAAAAGATTGATGTCTTCTCCCAAGTGCAGGAGTGTCAAAGTAATAAATAACCCAGCAAGACCGGGGTCGAACCACAGAGAGGTTATTGTACAAATTATAAATAACAATAATACAACAACAACAATAATATTAACAACAATAAAAATAATAATGATAATACTAATAATAATAACAATAATAAAGAAGAAGAAGAAGATGAGAACTTTGAGATGAAATATTAAAGTAAGGATTAAACAATGATAATAACAAATGTCAAGGTTAGAGATTCCACTAATGGTATGTCAAACAAGTATAATATAAACTCTTATTATTCAATTGGAAACCACACATAAAAGAGGTTCCAGTCAAATTATAAATTGTTAACATGATTATATTAGTCATCTTATTCAATTAATGCTAATACTTGTAAATCTTGTCAAGCATTCATGATTATAACTTATGTTAACAACAAATCAAGTTCCTTTCATAGCTCAGGTGTTGATTATACCATATAGTATGGGCTATGAAAGTGCCAAGCATTTTGTTGTACCAAGTGTTATACAACATAAATGAAGATTAGTCATTTAACAAGCAAAGTATTAAAAAGTGAACAAGATAACAAATATAAAACATGTTAGTATCAAACATTAAAGTCTATATTAAGTTTACATTATACTTATTCTTACACTATTAGTGTAACCTTTTTACCTTGACATAATTAACTTAACTAGACATAATGAAAGAAAGAAAAATAGATAAACAAAATAAGAACATAAAAGATAACTAAGTAAAGAAAAGGAAATGAAAAGCATAAACTTAATATTAATGAATGAAAAGCATGAATATTATAAAAAATACAAAGAGAGAAAGCAAGAGCATGATCTGGAAACCAAGATGCCTAAATGCAAGGCAAATGCCTCCTTTTATAAGCCAAAATTGGAAATTATTGATTTGATGACTAATTGATGAGTGGGTGACCAACTCTTGACTTGATGATAATCTTTATCTTCTTTTGTCTGCCTAAAACGTCATTGATTACGTTAATATTGGAGCCACTATGAAAGTTGTAGGAAATTGTTTCAACTTTCTTGTGTAAAAAATTCAGCTCATTTCGACTTCTAGAACTCTAGATATGACTAAAATACTGAATAGTGCTCAGGCTGAAGGACAAATTTGGGCTTCTTTGTTGTTGCTACAAGTTGGACTTGAAAATAGCCTTTTTAGATACTGGGATGCATATAAAAGTTATAGGTCTATATCTTATCTTTCCATCCATATAAAGTAGACGTAAATCTGAGATCTATAGCTCCAGATATGACTCAATTATCAAACAGTGTTCCAGTTTGGATTGCACCGACATCTCTTTTCTAAGTTTGGTCATCTCTTTATCCTTTCAATTTCAGTTCTTAAATTCATCAATCAATCTTTTTATTTATGTGATAGGCCTGCATTTAAAATGAACATTTACTAAAAATTAAAGGTATCTTATATTATTAGATATATTATTATAAAACATGCTTTAGTTAAGGAGTTATTGATACTTTAAGTGCAAAATGATAATATAAAACCTTGATAAAAATGTATTTTTAAGTACTAATCATTTATGTTTCTAAAGAAATCACTAAATAATAAACATTGAAGTAGGCTATGCCAGGAATTCATTGTGTAGATACATTAAACACAATAACTACAGTTACGACTTGCATGTAATAACAATCCCTCTTTGTTCTATTTTTTTTAATTAAATCCTTTTTTTTTTATAATTGAAGTTAACAAGAATAAAAATGAGTGTGGATATTTTTAAGGAACTTAAAGAACATATTTAAGACCAATATGCACGACATCTGCCTGATGATCCAATCTCATAAAATGCCCGCATGAACTTACTATGTAAAATAATTTTTCTAATATTGAGGATAGAAAAGAATAAAAAATAAGAGAGAAAGTAGGGTGTTTGTTTCCAAAGAAATCAATATTCAATAAACACCAAAGTAGCCTCTACCATGAACTCATTGAGTAGATGCATTAAACACACCAACATCGGCAACGACTTGTGTATAATAACAATTCCTTTTTGTTCAATTTTTTTATTATTAAATCATGATTTTCATATAGTTGAAGATAAAAAGAATAAAAATAAGCATGAACATTTCCAAGGAACTAAAGAAACATATTCAAGACTAGTGCATACGACTTCCGCCGGATAATCCAAGTTCATGAAATGCTCGCATGAGCTCATTATGTAAAATATTTTTTTTAGCATTGAGGATAAAAAAAAGTAACAAAGAAAGTAGGATGTTTTTTTCAAAATAAATTAATAAAAAATCAGCATTAAAGGAGGCTCTGCAATGAAAACATTGTGTGGATGCATTAAATACACTAACATCAGCTACAACTTGCGTGTAATAACAATCCTCCTATGTTTGAATTTTTTATTATTAAATTATAATTTTCTTATAATTAATGATAAAAAGAATAAAAATAAGTGTGTACATATTCAAAGAACTCAGTGAACATATTCAAAGTAGAGGCTTTGTTATGAACTCATTGTGTAGATGCACTAAACACATTAACATCAACTATGACTTGCGTGTATTAGCAATCCCCCTCTGTTTGATTTTTTTATTCAATCCTAATTTTAATATAATTGAAATTAAAAAAGAATAAAAATAAGTGTGGACATTTACAAAGAACTTAGAAAATATTCAAGACCAATGCGCACTATATCTGCTGGATGATCCAGTCTCATGAAATGCCTGTATGAGCTCATTATGTGAAATAATTTTTGTAACATTAAGGATAGAAAAGAATAAAAAGTAGCAAAGAAAATAGGATCTTTGTTTCGAAAGAAATCATTAAACAATCGACACTAAAAGAAGCTCTACCATGAACTCATTGTGTAGATACACTAAACACACTAATATTGGCTAAGACTTGCATGTAATAGCAATCCCCTTGTGCTCAATATTTTTTTTTAAATCTAATTTTCATAAAATTAAAGATAAAAATAATAAAAATAAGCTTGGACATTTCCTAGGAACATATTCAAGACTAGTGCGCATGACTTCCGTCGGATGATCCAAGCTTATAAAATGCTCGCATGAGCTCATTGTGTAAAATAATTTTTCTAACATTGAGGATACAAAAGAATAAAAATTAAAAGAGAAAGTAGGGTGTATGTTTCCATAAAAATCAATATTCAATAAACACCAAAATAGCCTCTACCATGAACTCATTGTGTAGATGCATTAAACACACCAACATCAGCTACGACTTGTTTGTAATAACAATCCCTCTTTGTTTAATTTTTTTTATTAAATCCTGATTTTCATATAATTAAAGATAAAAGGAATAAAAATAAGCATGGACATTTTCAAGGAACTAAGGGAACACATTCAAGACTAGTGCATACGACTTTTGCCGGATAATCCAAGTTCATGAAACGCCCGCATGAGCTCATTATGTAAAATATTTTTTTGTAACATTGAGGATAAAAAAGAATAAAAAGCAACAAAGAAAGTAGGGTGTTTTTTTCAAAATAAATCAATAAACAATCAGCATTAAAAGAGGCCCTGCAATAAAAACATTATGTAGATGCATTAAATACACTAACATTAGCTACAACTTACGTGTAATAACAATCCTCCTGTGTTTGAATTTTTTATTATTAAATTATAATTTTCATATAATTAAAGATAAAAAGAATAAAAATAAGCGTGTATATTTTCAAAGAACTTAGTGAACATATTCAAAGTAGAGGCTTTGTCATGAACTCATTGTGTAGATGCACTGAACACATTAATATTGGCTATGACTTGCATGTATTAGCAATCCCCCTCTATTTGATTTTTTTTATTCAATCCTAATTTTAATATAATTGAAATAAAAAAGAATAAAAATAAGTGTGGACATTTACAAAGAACTTAGAAAATATATTCGAGACCAATGCGCATTATATCTGCCGGATGATCCAATCTCATGAAATGCCTGTATGAGCTCATTATGTGAAATAATTTTTGTAACATTGAGGATAGAAAAGAATAAAAAGTAGCAAAGAAAATAGGATCTACATTTCCAAAGAAATCATTAAACAATCAACACTAAAAGAAGCCCTACCATGAACTCATTATGTAGACACACTAAACACACTAACATCGACTAAGATTTGTATGTAATAGCAATCCCTTTGTGTTTAATATTTTTTTAAATCCTAATTTTTATATAATTGAAGATAAAAATAATAAAAATAAGCTTGGACATTTCCTAGGAACATATTCAAGACTAGTGCGCATGACTTCCGTCGGATGATCTAGGCACATGAAACGCTCTCACAAGCTCATTGTGTAATATAATTTTTCTAACATTAAGGATAAAAAAGAATAAAAAGTAAAAGATAAGGTAGGGTGTACATTTCTATAGAAATCAATAACAATAAACACCAAAGTAGCCTCTATTATGAACTCATTGTATAGATGCAATAAACATACCAACATTGGCTATGACTTATGTGTAATAGAAATCCCCCATTATTTGATTTTTTTTTATTAAATCATAATTTTCATATAATTGAAGATAAAAAGAATAAAATTAAGTGTAGACGTTTCCAAGGAACTAAGGGAACATAATCAAGACCAATACGCATGACATCCACTAGATTATCCAAGCTCATGAAACACCCACATAAGCTCTTTGTGTAAAATAAGTTTTCTAATATTGAGGATAGAAAAGAATACAATGCAATAAAGAAAGTAGATTTTGCATTTCCAAAGAAATTACTAAACAATAAATACTACTTTCTCTAAAACAATATCTGTATCCACAAAAATCATTAAACAATAAAACATTACTCTCTAAAATAATAGTCTACTTTAGTTTTTCTTGTTTAGTGATTTATTCTAAAACATACATCCTACTTTCTCTATTACTTTTTATTGTTTTCTATCCTCATTGTTAGAAAAATTATTTTACACAATAAGCTCATTCGGGCGTTTCATAAGCCTAAATCATCAGCTATGACTTTTGTGTGATAGCAATCCTCTTCTATTTGGATTTTTTTATTAAATCCTAATTTTTATGTAATTAAAGGTAATAAAAAGAAAAATAAGCATGAACATTCCCAAGAAACTTAGGAAATATATTCAAGATCAGTGCACATGATATAAATCAGATGATTTAAGCTCATGAAATACCAGTTGGTTGGGATTGACATAAGCTCTATATGTCAAATAATTTTTGTAAGATTTAGGATAGAAAAGAATAAAAACTAACAAAGAAAGTATGGTAGACGTTTTCAAAGAAATTACTAAACAATAAACACTAAATAGGCCCTAACATGAACTCATTCTGTAAATGCACTAAACAAACTAATATTAGCTACGACTTACGTGTAATAGCAATCCCCTTGTATTTGATTTTTTTTATTAAATCCTAATTTTCATATAATTGAAGATAAAAAGAATAAAAATAAGCATGGAAATATCCAACGAACTTAAGGAACATATTCAAGACTAGTGTGCATGATATAAACTAGATGGTCTAAGCTTATGAAATGCTAGTTGGTTGGGACTGACATGAGCTTAGTGTGTCAAATAATTTTTGTAAGATTTAGGATTGAAAAGAATAAAAACTAACAGAAAAATTAGGATGAATATTTCCAAAGAAATCACTAAATAATAAAAATTAAAGGAGGCCCTGTCATGAACTCATTGTGTAGATGCACTAAACACACTAAAGCCCTATCATAAACTTATTGTGTAGATGCACTAAACATACTAACATCAGCTACGACTTGCGTGTAATAGCAATCCTTTTGTGTTTGAATTTTTTGTATTAAATCCTAATTTTCATATAATTAAAGACAAAAAAAATAAAAATATACATGGACATTTCCAAGGAACTCAGGTATTTTATTTTTTTCAACTAAAACAAGGAAAATGGCAGGTCATAGGGTTCCTTGTCACCCTTATAAAATATTTAGCAAGCTAACTCTGTTTATCCAGAATATTTTATGTTAATTTTATATAACTAAAATGAGGAAAAATGTAAGCACCACTATCAAATTTTATTTGTTACTCTTTATCTTTTGAACTGTTATTATTTTATAGTTTAAAGGTTTCTACTTTATGTATTTTATTTTTTTCAACTAAAATAAGGAAAATAGATGGTTTATAGGGTTTCCTATTACTCTTATAAAATATTTTACAATCTAACACTATTTATTTGAAATATCTTATACTCATTTTATGTAAATAAAACTAGAAAAAATACAAGTATTGTTGTTAAATTTCAATTGTTACTCTCTCTTTTGATTTGTTATTGTTTTTTTTTAGGGTTTCTACTTCTTGTATTTCAAAGTTTTCACATAAAACAAGGAAAATGGCAATGATGGGGTTCCTATCAGTTTTATAAAATATTTAGCAATTTAGTATTGTTTATTTAAAATATCTTATTCTCATTTTATGTAACTAAAATAAAGAAAAATACAAGTGTTACTATTATATTTCATTTGTTATTTTCAATCTAAACTATTTTTGTTTTATTATTTAAGGGTTTTGATTTCATGTATTTTTTTTTTCAACTAAAACAAGGAAAATGATTGGTTATGAGATTTCATGTCTCCCTTATAAAATATTTAGCAAACTAACACTATTTATCTGAAATATTTTATGTTCATTTTATGTAGTTATAACTAGAAAAATTACATTTGTTACTATCAAATTTGATCTATTATTGTTTGTCTTTTGAAATATTATTGTTTTAATGTTTAAAGGTTTTTACTTTATATATTTTATTTTTTTCAACTAAAACAAGGAAATGGGTATCTTATGCTCATTTTATATAATTTATTATTTTCTTTTTTTCTTCTCATATTAATCTATATTATTTAGAAAATATACATAAAATGAAGAGTGAGGGTTGAAAAAATATAAAAAATACAGAATGTCAATTCAAATCCATAGAAATTTATATTATAAAATTTATTTGTAAAAATACTTAAGGATTAATGCTTGCCTAATTTTTTTCTTGGTGGGCCTTTTCATGGTGTGCTTAGAGATGAAGTAAGCAACGCGGGAGGCAAAGCCAGGGGGAATAAGCAGGGGGAAACATCCATGTCGAGATCAACTACATTCATTGGGACCTTTTTTGGAATGATGAAATTAGTGCACTTTGCACCACTAAACAATAAAAATAAATTTATCAATTAATAAAAGCAAAATTACAACATCATAAATAATATACCAATAGAATAAAAAACAACATCAACTTACTTTTGTTCTAATAATGTCTATAATAAAATAATAAGATGCTTTTAGGACATCTCTCATGTAGGACTCTCACATATCCTTTTATCAAGTATTTTTTATTGGTTATTTCAAGTTCTGCATTGTGAAAACAAATTGTACATTTTTTTTCTAGTAAAAATGGTAGAAAAACTAGAAGAAGCTTCTTACATTTAAGAACGTTTAGCTAATTTATTAGTAGAATTGAGAATCCGAAAGAAAAAACAATTAAAAATAAATTAAAAAATAATATAAATTATTTCAGGATCTCACCTAATAGGTTGAATTCTTTGATTCAATTAATTTTTTAACATGATATCAAAATATTGATAGTTAAGCGATTACATGTTTGAATTTTAATATCATCATTTATTTTATAAAAATTAAACATAACGTAATGTGAACTTATGCAAGTTTCAAGTTCAAAGAATTTTTATTTGAAGGGTATGTTAGACAATAATATAAATCATATTTTGAGATCTCATCTAGTAACTTAAACTTTTAGATTGAGTTAATTCTTTAACAAGATAAAATAATCACTTTCTTAAAAAAATATTCCTACCTAATAACCATAAAAATGAATTGATGTTTTATTTGAGAGTGTGGTGTGGTTAAAACTAGCATTTTCCTCCATTATAATTTTACATGAGCTTCAATGAAATTTTTTTTGAAATTTTAATTTAAAAATTTATAATTTATAATTTTTTAAAAATTATATTTTTAATATTAAAAATCTAAAAATTATCACAATATTCAATACACGCATTGGCAAAGTGTTGCATCACCGTTAGACCATTTTAATTAAGAATTTGTTTCTTCAAATTAGGAGTCCAATTGCTTCTGTAAATATGTCAAAGCCAAAAGTGCTCCAACTTTGACAACATTACAAACCAAACAAAGGCCACCTTGGAATTCGTTACTTCGATTTCACATTAGCCGTTGATGTGCTGTCCTTGGAGACTTTGAAATTTATAACCTATGAGTACGACCTTTTTACGCAGCAGGAGAATTTCGCCGGCGAAGGCCAAAATTGAATATCAAGAGACGAAGTCCCATAATTGCCTCCTAAAGTTCGCCGCCCATGCTTGTCGATACCGCTGCCACAAAGCAATGATAACCGTACGAAATGGTAAATGGTGAGGTATATTTCCGAAATGCAAAACCTATTCTTAGATTAAAAGGATATTGTTTTATTTTAATTTGTTCGAAACTGATATTCTTTTGAGACGCTAAATAGAGGTTGGGATGTTTGGCTTGAAGATAAAAATGACTTTTTTTAGAATTTTTTATATTTTTGATATATTAATGCTAATCTTTTTTAAAACAAAAAAGATATGAAAAAAATATCATTTTAATATATTTTTAATTAAAAAAATATTTGTTTTAAACAAATTGCTTTATTTTATCAATCACACACTTGAGCTATCTCTAATTAATGGATAAAAATCCAAAACATTTAAGAATCAAATTGAAGGCAACTAGCTTCCATGAGGATGTGCTCCCCACGTAAGGTTTACTGCTAGCTAGCAATAACAATTTGGTTTTCCCTTCTTTGTTAATTTCAACTCTCAACTCTCTCGATCGATATAATATGTTGACCTGATGCAGGAAGCTCCAGCAAGAGACTTCTTTCCATGTTTTTATATTTTAAAAATATTTTTGTTTTTTATTTTTTTACTTTAAATTAATATTTTTTTATATTTTTAGATTATTTTAATACATTAATATTAAAAATAATTTTTTAAAACTAATCATAATAATATTTCCAAACAGGCTTGATATAAACCAATAAGAGTGTTGACAATATGTAATACAAGTGTGAATCTGTCGATAATTTCCTTGTACGTTCCAGATATTTGCAACTAGAAACCATACTTGAAGATCCAACGTTGAACAAGAAATTGTATTCTAGACTCTGTAGTCGAAGTTCCATGTGACGATAGTGGCCACTCCACGCCTGCCTTTTTAATCACGTAATTCGAAGAGTCAAGTCAGAAAAAAGACCATTGGTAATTTGAAAGCTGATAGCTTGTTCTAAGCTACGCACGGCATCCAATATAAGGCACAAACCAACAAGTAATGCAAATATTTTCTCAAATTATTTGAGTAGTTTTGCTTATCAATCCTGAAGGTATGTGGAAGGTTCTCTTCAACAGGAAAGATTGTATCGATCGAGCTTGTTGGTTCATCAGGAGACGGGACAAGAGTCATGCTTGTTGCCTGCGATCAAACTATATTTTTGTTTAAAAAGATATTGAAGAAGGAAGAACATCAAGGTGTACAAAATAAAATTTACTATATCTAGAAACAAAATTAAAAAAAAAAAATCATTCATTGCCACAAAGGTAAATAAGAATTTCAAAGTTTTGAATTATTACTGTCTGATTGTAAATGTCAATCTGTATTTAATATATTAATACTTCAGTTTCATATGTTACAATCTCAATCTGATTAGTTAACTTTTTCATTTTATTTATTACTGTATCATTAATAATATTACCGTCAACACATTCATGCAATTTCCAGTACTATACTTAAAGGCCACATAAAAAAAAATTAAGTTGTTGAATATTCAAAAAGTTATTAAGCTATTGGAAGAAGAAAAACGGCACAAGCTTTTTTCTACTAAACATGAGAATGCGAAGGAAAAAGAGATAAAGATAGTTGAAATGTAATAATCATAAATTAAAATATCAACTCAAACAAATCGAAGAAAAAGTCGAGACATTTGAAAAGATAAAAATTTTCCAAAATGCAAAAATTAAAAAGCTACGAAGAGAATATATAGGAATCATAAAAGCATTAAACAAAAAGAATGAGTTGAAATGTGAAAATCAGAAATTAAAAGATCAAATTAAAAAGGCCGAATAAGAGGTCAAGAGACTTGAAAAAGGAAAAAGATTTCTAAAATGAAAAAATTGAAAAACAGTGATATATATATATATATCATATATATATGAATCATTGATGCATTAAGCAAGGAGAATGTTCAAATAGAAGCAAAGAGGAGGGACTTCGAAGGCCAGCTAATAAAGCTAACTTTTGAAATGGCAAAAAAAAAAAGCAAGCTAAAAAAAAAAAAGTTATCTTTAAAAGTCCCTAAAACCATATCAATAGTAAATGATGTTAGAGAAATGAAAATGAAGGAAATAGATAGGGAAAAAGAGGAAGGAAGGAAAAAATAGAAACTAAAAAGAATAAAAATGTCATAAAAACTAAGCTGCCATAACTGAATAATGATCTTTAACTAGTAAAACTTTTGAAGAAAAACGCATTGAATTTGATTGACAAAATTCAACAAGATAAGTTCAAAATATGATAGCAAAATCTTAAATTTTACTGTATATAATGTATGACTTTTGAATTGTTACTGTCTTAATTTTGAACTTATACTTTCTTAATTTTGTTTTGTTATTGTCTATAATATCTTACTTTTGAACTGTTACTGTTTTAATTTTAAACTATCTTATTGTTTCGTTAACAATGTTGCATTACAACGATTGTATATGGATGAGAGAAGAAATATGGAAGAAATTCCTATCATTAGAAGACCATTTCAACATCCTAAATGAAACATCCATCGCAAATAATATAAGTGTATCTCTACTTAAACCTGTTTGTTACTTCAATAGAATATACATGGATAATTTATGTCACCCATGCAAATCATCGATATATCTTGTTGTCTCCTATTAGAAGATAAAGAAAGAAAAGGGATATCACCTCTAAAAAAAGTAATCATAAATTGATGCAGTAGGAAGGGTTGTTTCTCTCGAGTACCTGGTTTCATTCACAAACAAAAAGAATTTCCAATAAGATTTGATGATTGAATCCAATTTTACGACACATAAGGAAAACTTCAATTGTTACAGGTCTTACATTGTTCCTTAGCAGAAGAGCATTTGTTTCGCCCATTGAACGCAGATGCTCTATCAGCTCCAGAGCTATATCACAGTTAACAAGAATGAATGAGCCCTTTATAACAATGACTATAGGTGGAGAATTATTCAAATAAAAAACCATTGTGTTGAAACTAAAATTAATATTCCATGCACTTAAAAAAGAGACATGTTAGTTCTGCAATAGATCATCAAGCATGATTGGCTAGTAAAACTACAAGACAATATGTTGAGAGATTTTCTCACCACTGCTATACCCAACTACGTATTCATCAACATCAACTCCTGGTGAAGCCTGCCCTGGTCAAAAGATTGCCTGCATCGCAAACATGAATGGTACAAAATATATGTTGGCTCAGTGATACCATTTTGGGGTAGATGGTACCCTCTCAAGTAATCCTTATAAGTTCATCAGAACCAGATATTTCAAATCAGATTGAATGCCAATATATGTATGCAACACAGCCATGTGTTTACTTCAAGTTTCCTAAGGATATATGTACCCCTTCTCTCAAGAAGTTCACGAATGGTAATTGCCAAGTGACAACAAACATACTTGTGCCAGAGGTGATATGCAAGGACTAATGCCTCCTTCACGCTACATTTGAGCCACAGTGCATGCTATTCTTAGCTCCCTACACATGTCAGCAAGCAGAAAAATCAGTAGGCAAATTTATTGGTTAACATACTGTTTACTTTAAATCAAAATATAAAAAAGGAAGAAGAGGCAACTTCAAGGTTTCTCCACCCAAAATAGCTGCTAAAAATAGGCCATCCGACTTCAGTGCTAGTTTACACTATCATGAAAACCAATGAAATGGACAAGTGTCATAGACATGACCACATCAGGATTTCAAACAAAATGACAAGTAGAGAGATTTCATGACAATAACAACCAAACACAGCTAAAAATAGAAGAGAAATAAGGTTTACACGTCTACTGCTCTCTGTGTGGTTGTTGTAGACATCCATTGCACTTTCAGAATACTATTGATGGTCTGAAATGTCAAATTATTTGGTATCATTTTACAGTCTTATATCTTGATTTATCAAAAGATTATTCTCCTATGCTTCAGAATAAAAAAAAAATAAGAAGAAAAGTTTTTGGAGTTATAGTTAAATTGAAGATAACTTTCAGAGTAGCGCACGGAAAGCACTTCTATGTCTTGCTATCTGCATGGCAAACATGTATGCTTCATCCGTGTAGTTTTTTCTCCTGGGGTTAATAATTCTAATGGTTTCCATCCGCTAATGTCGCATGCATTTACAAATTCTGGAGGATATCATGTATGAGAAAGATGCTAAAGCTAAAAGAAAATCATAATAAAGAAGTGCATAACTGTATCATGGCTCCTGGAACATCATATGTCCAAAGGAGTCCCAAGCAACTGATAACCAAATCTACCAAACTTCATAGTCAAATACAAAACATAACATTTAAAACCAGTTCTTCCTGAAGACTAGTTTTCACAAGAACCAAATAGATGAAATTCACTCACATACCTTTCTTTTATAGGTAGAAACTCCTCATCTCCCATCACAAAGGACGTTTCAATATTCTGATTTAAATCTTGATGAGCAGCTTCAGCATCCTTACATAATTTAACCATGTCATTTGAAGTGTCTATCATGATAAGCTTTTCAATGGAGCCTGGCATTTAAAGTGGCTACAAGATTAAAGTTTAATATTTATGATATAATTTACAAGAACATGCCTAGTGCAGGAAAATGACTAGAGAAAGAATAACAGCTTTCCTGTGTATGCTCAATTTCAAATACCACTTTGTGGTATCAAAAACGTGTTTCAAGTATTGTCTTATCAACTGCCAAAATCTCTGATAAATAATGTCACATGATTAGAATTCCATTCAACCGAATCCCTCCCCCTCTTTTGAACCTCTTAATTCATGATCACTCAACCTTACAGTAAGTGCTGAACACCCATGTCTCAAAACTGTTCAAATACAACCTGAAAATTTTTCAAATTATCTTCTATAGTTATTGAAACACATAAATAGCAGGAAAAGTCTTAAAATCGATTCTCACCACGACCACGTAACAAACGTCTGACAGCTTCCGAAGAACCTCCTAGACACAACGTTGTAGGAAATGTTTTCTTGCAATCCTGCAAAACACACAAGAAACGGAATCAAGAATCTGGAACTAAGCAAAACTCATCAAACTTCAAAATTTAAACTTCTAAAACTCACCACGACTAGAAAATGCAACTTCACAAAAATTAAAACCTCTCATTTCTTAATACTACAGCATTCTAAACATTCTTAAAAACAACAGTAGACAAGTTACTACCTCCAAGCGATCCAACAAATTGTCAGCAACAGCATCACAAAAGGATCACTTGGCCTCATCAACCAAGCAGCTCGGTCACGCTGCAGCCACCCCACAATGGGACCAATACCCAGGAGCAGATATACAATATCGAATTTGAAAACAAGCAAAAACACACAAAAACAAAGATACCAAAATGTTCAAATCACAAATTTACAGAGAAAGACTGGATTTTTACCTGTTTTCGTTTGAGTTCCCGATCGAAAACCTTGACCCTTGCACTTTGTGGCCTATCGATGGTGTTATTGTCAATGTTTGTGCAATAAGAAATTCAGGGGATGAGAGTGTACGTCTCTTTTGTTGCTCTTCTTCCTCCTCTAAGTAGCAACTGTGAAGTCCTCTGACACAGAGACAGGATGCCTCTTATTTTCTTTAAAGTTTCAGTAGTTAATGTGTTTGGCCTCTAGAAGCTTTAAAAATCTCAATAAAAATCTGATTAATTGTTTTTTATATAAATATAATTTGATCTATTAATATTAAAAATAATTTTTAAAAAATATATTATTTTAATATATTTATAATCAAAAATAATTTAAAAAATAATCTGGGTCATTATCCTCAACTTCTCAAAGAAATTTAGTTGTAAATGATCTCCAGTGAATTTATTAAGTGCTCATTCTATATTTAAAAAAAAAATTAAATTAATTTTTTTATATTTATTGATTTTTTTATATACTAATATTAAAATTAATTCTTTTTAAAAATATATTTTAAAATAAAAAATATTTTAAAAATAATTGTTATTATAACATCACGTAATCTAACTTGGGCATGTTTTACTAACTATCAACGATACATGGAACTGGGAATTTAAATGAATTTGTTAATTTTTAAATGTTTCATTTGAATTCTCAAACTCTTAATATATTGGTGTGGCCATGCAAGTATGCATAAGTTTTCAATCCACCGAGCTCACAAATAGAAAAATTTAAAGGTTAAAAAAATAAAAATAAATGTGAATATTTCTAAGACACAAATTCAAGATGAAAGGGCTTGATATATGCTGAATTATCTAGGCTCATAAAACACCCGCCAATCAAAACTTACATCAGCAGCTAATTATGTAAAATAATTTTTTTATAAAATTTGAGATAGAAAGAATAAAGACTAACAAAGAAAGTACGGTAGATATTTTTAAAAAAGTTACTAAAAAAGACACTAAAAAAGCCCCTATCATAAACTCATTGTGTAAATAAATTAAATACATTAATATTGGCTACAACTTGCGTTAAATAGCAATCCTTTAATGTTTGAATATTTTTAAAAAAATCTAATTTTCATGTAATTAAAGATAAAAAAATAAAAATAAGAATACACATTTTCCAGGAACTCAAAGAACATACTCAAAAACAATGTGCACAACATCTGCCAAATAATCTAGGCTCATGAAATATCTGCATGAGCTTATTATGTGAAATAATTTTTCTAACATTGAGGATAGAAAAGAATAAAAGGTAATAAAAAAAATAAAGAGTATGTTTCTAAAGAAATCACTAAACAATCAACACTAAAGTAGGTCATGACATGAACTTATTGTGTAGATGCATAAAACACATTGACATTAGCTACGACTTGCATGTAATAGCAACCCTCATATGTTTGATTTTTTTTATTAAATCCTAATTTTTATATAATTAAAAATAAAAAAATAAAAATAAGAGTTGACATTTTCAAGGAACTCAAGAAACATATTAAGACCAGTGCACCTGATATATGTTGGATGATCCAAGCTCATGAAACGCTCACTGGTTGAGATTGACATGAGCTTATTGTGTAAAATAATTTTTGTAAAATTAAAGACCAAAAGAATAAAGACTAACAAAGAAAGTAGGGTGGATGTTTTCAAACAATTCACAAAACAATAAACTCATTATGTAGATGCACTAAACACACTAACATTGGTTATGACTTGCATGAAATAACAATCCCCCTATGTTTGATTTTTTAAAATTCTAATTTTCGTATAATTATAGATAAAAAGAATAAAAATAAGAATGGACATTTCCAAGGAACTTAGAAAATATATTCAAGACCAATGCGCACTACATCCGCTAGATGATTCAAGCTCATAAAATACTTGCATAAGCTCATTATAAAAAATAATCTTTCTAACATTACTAATAGAAAAGAATAAAAACTAATAGAGAAATTAGGGTATATATTTGCAAAAAAAATAAATCATAAAATAATAAACACTAAAGTAGACTACTATAAACTACTTGTGTAGATGCATTAAACATACTAACATTGGCTATGACTCGCGTGTAATAAAAATCCCCCTATGTTCTAGGTTTTTTTTATTAAATTCTAATTTTTATATAATTGAAGATAAAAAGAATAAAAATAAGAGAGGATATTTTCAATGAACTCAGGGAACATATTCAAGACTAGTGTGCATGACATTTGCTAAATGATCCAAGCTCATGAATGCCCGCATAAGTTCATTATATAAAATAATTTTTTAACATTGAGGATAGAAAAAAATAAAACTAATAGAGAAAGTCGAGTGTATGTTTCTAAAGAAATTACTAAACAACAAACATTAAAGAAGGCTCTATCATGAACTCATTATATAGAAGCACCAAACACAATAACTTTGGCTACAACTTGCATGTAATAACAAGCCCAATTTTTTTTTATTAAATCCTAATTTTTATATAATTAAAGATAAAAAAATAAAAATAAGTATGGACATCTTCAAGAAACTCTTATAACATATTCAAAACCAATAAGCGCACCTTCCGCCTGATGATTCAGGCTCATGAAATGCTCACATTAGCTTATTGTGTGAATTCGTTTTCTAACATTGAGGATAAAAAAAATAAAAAATAATAGAGAAAATTGGGTATATATTTCTAAAGAAATCACTAAACAATAAATATTAAAATAGGTTATGCCAAGAATTCATTGTGTAGATGCATTAAACACAATAACAGTAGCTATGACTTACATATAATAGCAATCCCCTTTTGTTCAAATCTTTTTAATTCAATCCCAATTTTTATATAATTGAAGTTAACATGAATAAAAATAAGCGTGAACATTTCTAAGAAACTCAGGAAATATATTCAAGACTAATGTGCACAACATCTGCTAGATGATTTAGTCTCATGAAATGCTTGCATGAGCTCATTATGTAAAATAATTTTTCTAACATTGAGGATATAAAAGAATTAAAAAAATAGAGAAAGTAGGGTGTTTGTTTCAAAAGAAATCAATAAACAATCAGCACTAAAGGAGACCTTGCAATGAGCTAATTGTGTAGATACACTAAACGCACTAACATTGGTTATGACTTGTGTGTAATAACAATCCTCTTATGTTTGAATTTTTTATTATTAATCTAATTTTCATATAATTGAAGATAAAAAGAATAAAAATAAGCATGGATATTTTCAAGGAACCAAGGGAACATATTCAAGACAACTATGCATGATTTCCGTTGGATAATCTAGGCTTATGAAACGCCTATATAAGCTCATTATGTAAAATAATTTTTATAACTTTAAAAATAAAAGAGAATAAAAAGTAATAGAGAAAGTAGAGTGTTTGTTCCAAAATAAATCAAAAATCAGCACTAAAAGTGGCCCTACAATGAAAACATTGTATAAATGCATTAAAGACATTAACATCAGCTACGACTTGCATGTAATAACATTCCTCCTGTGTTTGAATTTTTTTATTATTAAATTCTAATTTTTATATAATTGAAGATAAAAAGAATAAAAATAAGCGTGGACATTTCCAAGAAACTCAGGGAACATATTCAAAGTAGAGGCTCTATCATGAACTCATTATGTAGATGAACTAAACATGCTAACATCGGATATGAGTTGTTTGTAATAGCAATCCCTTTTTGTTTAAATTTTTTTATTCAATCCTAATTTTAATATAATTGAAGATAAAAAATAAATAAAAATAAGTGTGGATATTTCCAAGGAACTTAGAGAATATATTTAAGACCACTGTGCACTGTAACCGCCGAATGATCCAATCTAATGAAAATCCTGTATGAGCTCATTTTATGAAATAATTTTTCTAACATTAAGGATAGAAAAGAATAAAAAGTAATAAAGAAAGTAGGGTGTAAATTTTCAAAGAAATCACTAAACAATCAACATTAAAACAAGCCCTGACATGAACTCATTATGTAAATATACTAGACACATTAATATCAACTAAGACTTGCATGTAATAGCAATCCCTCTGAGTTTATTTTTTTAATTAAAACCTAGTTTTCATATAATTGAAGATAAAAATAATAAAAATAAGCTTAGAAATTTTCTAGGAACTTAGGGAGTGTAATCAAGACTAATGCGCACGACTTTCGCCTGATGATCTAAACTCATGAAATGCTCGCATGAACTCATTGTGTAAAATAATATTTCTAACATTAAGGATACAAAAGAATAAAAAGTAACAAAGAAAGTAGGGTGTACGTTTCCATAGAAATAGATAATCAATAAAAACTAAAGTAGGCTTTCTCATGAACTCATTATGTAGATGTATTAAAAACACCTACATCAGCTACGACTTGTGTGTTATAAAAATCCTGATGCGAACCTCGTGATCACATGGTCACACAACCCACACGCAAAGATGTTAATTCCCGGAAAACCATGTAAATCAGGTTTGATAGGAGTGTGACACAAAGATAACTTGTACCTAGACACCAGCACTATTGAAAATAAAAACCCCTACCTAACGAATATTGATTCGTGAACAAGAAGTATAAGGATGACGCCATGAAGATAGTTGTTTTTCAATAAGTCATTTTTCAGTTCATTAGAGAACTATGGAAGGGAGATTATCTCACCAACACACACACAAAGTGCAGAAAACAAGAAGTTTTATTAATCTGAATAGTCTTTTTTTTACATGTTTGATTATGCCTCTATTTATAGTAATTCTAGACTTAAAGAAACCCTAATGAACCCCCTTTAGGTGGACTTATATGTAGCCCACTTACAATTGACCCAACTAAGTGATAATAACCCAAAGACTAAGAAGAGAATAATAAAAATCTAAAAATCTAAAAATTATTATACTAAATATGCTAGAATCAGATTTGTCACCATTAAGAAGTTCCAAATAGACTAGAAAATCTGATCTGAAGGCAGAATGTATTCTAAAGTCTTCTTTCCTTTTGTAGCTTGGATGAATAAAGAATCCTTGTAAGAAAAGGATTCTGAAACATTAATGAATCCTTGCCACACTTGGAGATTTTATTACAGCTCATTGAAGATCCTTGTAGAATTAGAAAATTTCCAAAATAAGTTGGCACATCCTTTAAGGAAAATAATCCTAACCAAATAAGAAGTTCACAAGTCAAAAAGAAGTAAATAACAAAATTCATACAGCCTCTGTTGAACCATATTGAGATGCCTTTCTGAGCTCTGATTGATATAAAAGTTTAACCCAAGGTAAAACAATATGTCAGGAGACTCCACGTAAAATTTCAGCTCAATCCAACGGTCTGATTGAGAATTATGACTGTTGCTGTAAAACTAGATAGTTGCACAATTTATATCAAAATCCAAATTTGACCTTGCTTGGATCGTATCAAATCCCTTTGTGTGTGATTTTTTTATTCAATCCTAATTTTCATATAATTGAAGATAAAAGGAACAAAAATAAGTGTGGACATTTCCTATGAACTCAGGGTACATATTCAAGACCAATGTGTATGACATCCACTAGATGATTCAGGCTCATGAAACACTCATATGAGTTCTTTGTGTAAAATAAGTTTTCTAACATTGAGGATATAAAAGAATAAAATGTAATAGAGAAAGTAGAGTGTGCATTTCTAAATAAATTGCTAAAGAATAAACACTACTATCTATAAAACAATGTGTGTTTTCAAAGAAATCACTAAACTATAAAACACTATTTTCTCTAAAACAATAGCCTACTTTAATGTTTCTTGTCTAATGATTTCTTCTAAAACATACACCCTCTTGCTTAATGATTTCTTCTAAAACATATACCCTACTTTCTTTAATACTTTTTATTCTTTTCTATCCTCAATGTTAGAAAATTTATTTTACATAATAAGCTCATATGGGCATTTCATGAGCCTGGATCATCACCTATGACTTTTGTGTAATAGCAATCCCCTTGTGTTTGAATTTTATTTATTAAATCCTAATTTTTATATAATTAAAGGTAATAAGAAAAAAAGATAAGCATGGACATTTTCGAGGAACTCAGGAAACATATTCAAGACTAGTGCATGATTAGTACTTAAAAGTTTATTTTTTTTATCAAGGTTTTATGTCATCATTTTGCACTTGAAATATCAAAACTCCTTAATTAAAGCATATTTTATAATAATATATCTAATAATATAAGATACCTTTAATTTATGATAAATTTTCATTTTAAATATAAGCCTATCACATAAATGAAATGATTGATTAATTAATTTAAGAACTGAAATTGAAAGGACAAAGAGATGACCAAACTTAGAAAAGAGATGCAAGTGCAATCCAAACCGGAATACTATTCGATTATTAGGTCATATCTAGAGTTGTACATCTCATATTTAGGCCTACTTTATATGAATGGAAAGGTAAGACATAGGCCTATAACTTTCATATAGAGCCTAAGATCTAAAAAGGCCATTTTCAAGTCCAAATTTTAGCAATAACAAAGAAGTGTGAATTTGTCTTCCAACCCGAGCACTATTCAGTGTTTGGCCCATATCTGGAGTTCTAGAAGTCCAAATGACCCAAATGTTTTACATAAGAAAGCTGAGACAATTCTCTACAACTTTCGTGTTTTCAAGTGGCTCTAATTTTGATGTTATCAATGATGTTTTGGGCAGACAAGAGAAGATAAGGATTGTCACCAAGTTAATAGTTGGTCACCCACTTATCAATTAGTAATCAAATCAATAGTTTTTAATTTTAGCTTATAAAAGGAGGCATTTGTCATGCATTTAGGCATCTTGGTTTTCAGATCAAGATTATGTTCTTGCTTTCTCTCTTTGTATTTTTTGTAATGTTTATGCTTTGATTTCATTAATATCAAGTTTATGTCTTTCATTTCCTTTCATTTATTTAGTTAATTTTTATCTTATTTATGTTCTTATTTTGTTTATTTATTTTTCTTTCTTTCATTATGTCTAGTTAGGTTTATTATGTAAAAGTGAAAATGTTACACCAATAGTGTAAGAATAAGTATAGTGTAAACTTAATATGGACTTTAATGTTTGATACTAACGTGTTTTGTATTTGTTATCTTGTTCACTCTTTAATACTTTGCTTGTTAAATGACTAATCTTGATTTATGTTGTATAACACTTGATACAACAAATGCTTGGCACTTTCATAGCCCATACTGTATGGTATAATCGACACTTGAGCTATAAAAAGAACTTGATTTGTTGTTAACATAAGTTATAATCATGAATCCTTGACGAGATTTACAAGTATTAGCATTAATCGAATAAGATGACTAATGTAATCATATTAACAATCAATAATCAGATTGAAACCTCCTTTGTGTGTGGTTTTCAATTGAATAATAAGAGTTTATACTATACTTGTTTGACATATCATTAGTGGATCCTCTAACCTTGATATTTTTTATCATTATTGTTTAACCCTTACATTAATATTCCATCTCAAAGTTCTCATCATCATCTTCTTCTTCTTCTCCTTCTTTTTCTTTATTATTATTGTTATTGTTGTATTATTATTATTATTATTATTATTTATAATTTGTACAATTCACCTCCCTATGGTTCGATCCCGGTCTTGCCAGGTTATGTATTACTTTGACACTCCTGCACTTGAGAGAAAACATCAATCTTTTAGTCGTGTCAGTGCACATGATATAAATCAGATGATTCAACCTCATGAAATTCCTACTGGTAGGGACTAACATCAGTTTGTTGTGTCAAATAACTTTTGTAAAATTTATGATAGAAAAGAATAAAAATTATCCAAAGAAATCACTAAACAATAAACACAAAATGAGGCCTAGTCATGAACCCATTGTGCAGATGCACTAAGCACACTAATATCGACTATGAATTATATGTAATAGCAATCCCCCTGTGTTTGAACTTTTTTTATAAAATCCTATTTTTCATATAATTAAAGATAAAAGGAATAAAAACATGCATGGATATTTTCAAAAAACTCAGGTATTTCATTTTTCTCAACTAAAACAAGGAAAGTAGCAAGTCATGGGGTTTTTTGTCACCCTTTTAAACTATTAGCAAGCTACCATTATTTATCTAAAATATCTTATGCTAATTTTATGTAACTTAAACAAGGAAAAATACAAGCACACTATCAAATTTTATCTATTACTCTCTATCTTTTGAACTATTACTGTTTTATTATTTAAAGGTTTCTACTTCATGTATTTCATTTTTTTCAACTAAAACAAGGAAATTGGTAGGTTTATGGGTTCCCTATTACTCTTATAAAATATTTTACAATCTAGCACTATTTATCTGAAATATCTTATGTTTATTTTATGTAAATAAAACTAGAAAAAATACTAGCATTACTGTCAAATTTCATTCATTACTCTCTGTCTTTTGAATTGTTATTGTTTTATTGTTTAAGGGTTTCTACTTCCTGTATTTTAAGTTTTTCACTTAAAACAAGAAAAACGATAGTGATGGGTTCCCTATCACCCTTATATAATATTTAGAAATCTAGCTTTGTTTATCTAAAATATCTTATTCTCATTTTGTAGAACTAAAACAAGGAAAAATACAAGTGTTACTGTCATATTTCATTTGTTACTATTGGTCATTTGAACTGTTTCTGTTTTATTGTTTAAGGATTTTGATTTTTTATATTTTATTTATTTCAACTAAAACAAGAAAAATGATAGGTTATGAGGTTCCTTGTCACCCTTATAAAATATTTAACAATATAACATTGTTTATTTGAAATATCTTATGATGATTTTTTATAACTGAATCTAGAAAAATTACAATTGTTGCTGTAAATATTTATTTGTTACCGTCTGTCTTTTGAAATGTTATTGTTTAAGGGTTGAGAAAATATATGCAAAATAAAGAGTGATGGTTGAGAAAATATAGAAAATGTAGAATGTCAATTCAAATTCATAGAAATCCATATAATAAAATTCATTTGTTAACATATTTAAGGATGGATGCTTGCTCAATTTTTTTTCTTGGGGGGGTTTTCATGGGTGAAGCAGACAGCGCGAGAGGTAAAGGTAGCATCATGAGGGCGACGACAACTAGAGGGGGTGCAAAATCCATATCGAGATTAACTACAGTCATTAAGACCTCTCTCGGAATAATAAAATCTGTTTGCTTTGCACCACTTGACAACAAAAACAAATTCATCAATTAATACAGTCAAAATTGCACATCATAAACAACATACCAATAGAAGAAAAATGGCAATAACTTACTTTTGTTCCAAGAATATCTACAATGAGATGCTTCTAAGACATCTCTCAGGTAGGCTCTCACATATCCTTTTATCAAGCATTTTTCATTGGTTATTTCAAGCTCTATATTTTGAAAACAAATCGTTTCTTCTAATAAAAACTAGAAAAAGCTTCTTTCATTTAAAAATAATATAATCTAAATCCAAATAAACTAAAATTAGAAAAGACACCACTTTGTCGTGCCTTAACTTAGATTGAGACAAAGGCAAAACGACAGCTCAAATTTCTTATGAGCAAAGATTGAAAAAACAAAATTGATAACATCCAGAAGGAAAGATTCACAAAGCAAAACAAAAGCTCACCACTCTCTATAGCACCTCTGTATAGATAGTGATATAGAAGAAATTACCTTGCTTATTGTCTTAGATTTCTTGTGATCGTTATTGATCGTGCTCTCTTAGTGTTACTGTTGTGTTCCTTCGTCATTGTAAAAAGTGAGGAATAATATATTAAATTTATTAGGTTAAGGAAGAAATTAAGAGATGCCAGCTATTGAAAAATTAAAGCTGCAAAGGTGATAGAGGAAACATCTAGAGATGTTATTAGCACATTGAGGTTATTAATTATTGCTCTTTTATTGTTATTGTTGTGTTGCTTAGTCATTGTAAAGAAAAATTGAGAAATAATATATGAAATTTATTGGAAAAAAAGAAAAGTTGGGAGACATCAGTTATTGAAAAATGAAAAAGCTGCAGAAATGATGGGATAAAAATTGCAATAGAATAGAGGTGACAGATGGAACATGTAGAGATGTTATTAGCACATGTAAGTTATTAATTGGTTATTACTAGATACTTGACATACGTTTCACTATAGGTTAGATATCTTTTTATAACTACCGTCAAATTTTATTCATTGTTATTTGTTCTTTGAACTGTTATTGTTTTATTGTTTAAAGGTTTTTACTTTATATATTCCATGTTTTTCAATTAAAACAAGGAAAATAAAAGGTTAAAAGGTTCCCTGTCACCCCTGTAAAATATTTAGTAACCTAGCAATGTTTATCTAAAATATCTTGTACTCATTTTATGTAAATAAAAAAAATACAAACATTATTGTCAAATTTCATTTATTATTCTCTGTCTTTTGAACAATTATTGTTTTATTGTTTAAGGATTTCTACTTCATGTTTTTCAACTAAAACAAGGAAAATGAAAGGTTATAAGGTTCCTTGTCTGGTGTGATTTAACCACCAAAGGATCCATTATAGGTTCCAGCTGGCCTAGTTACAAGGCTTAAAGCAAAGAGGTTCAAAGAGGTTTTCAATAGACTTCTTTAAGATTCATGGGCTAAAATGGAGTTCAAGAGGATATTAAATAATAAGGAACAAGCCGTGATTAATCTGATTCATGTTCAAGAGGGGCTTGTTAGTGGAACTAGGACCATTACACAAAGATTGGGAGAAAAATACTAGATTCAATCAGTTTGACCTTTTGATACCTTTTTATCATAACTGGAGCTACAAGTTTTAGGTTATTTTAATTGAGTTGGAAACTAGATTTCCATACCTTTGCAACGATATTAAATATGGGTGGCACACCTTATAATTCTTTAAGATGAGAGGGAACCATCCATTTGATGTTAGGCTTTACTGCCACACAAAATACAAGAATAACCAAACTTATCTTATTAAATTAGATGGGCTATTAAATTTTATTTATTTTACGAGGAAACACTTATTTGAGTTTTAGACTTATTTATTTTATTTATTTAAATTAGTTTGAGCTAATTTAATTTAGGTTGATTATTATTTAAATTGGGTTTATATGTGACCCATTAACAAAACTAAGATTTTTATCTTGGGGTATAAATACTCTTTAGAATAATTTTCAAATTAGTTTTTAGCTAATAATATTCTGATTTTGTCGAGTTTTGGTTGTCAATCTTGGTTCTTGATTAAACCTTCAACTCTTCAAAGAATTGACCAATCTTTATTGTGAATTTATACTCCTTTAACTTATCTCCAGGTGTAGGAGTTGTGATTGAGTTAGTTTATAGTCTTGTTGCCTTAGAGCAGGCCTTGCATTGCGATAAGCTCATCCTATTTTTAGTAAACTTGAAGTAGATAGATCTTCGATTCTCGAATTCCATTCAATTTTGTTAGGATTGCATCATTATCACCCTTATAAAATATTTAACAATTTAACATTGTTTATCTGAAATATTTTATGCTTATTTTATGTAACTAAAACAAGGAAAATACAAGTGTTTCTATTGATTAATACTTAAAAGTATATTTTTATCAAGGTTTTATATTATCATTTTGCACTTAAAGTATCAATAACTTTTTAACTAAAACATGTTTTATAATATCATATCTAATATTATAAGATACCTTTAGTCTATGGTAAATGTTCATCTTAAAAGTAGGTTTATCATATAAATAAAAGGATTGATTGATAAGTTTAACTTTTGAAATTAAGAAGACAATGAGAGGGTTAAGCTTAGAAAAAAGATATTGGTTTAATCCAAACTAGAGCATTATTCGGTCACTAGGTCATATCTGGAGCTTTAGAATTTGAATTTAGGTCTGCTCTATATGGATTGAAAGTTAAGATATAGGTCTAAAACTTTCATACAGAGTCCAAGATTTAAAAATATTATTTTCAAGTTTAAATTACAGCAATAATGAAGAAGTCAGAATTTATTCTGTAGCCCAGACACTGTTCATACACTCTTCATTGTTCAACCTATATCTCAAGTTCTAAAAGTCTAAATGATCTCATTTTTTTTATTGGAAAACTGAGATAATTTTCTAAAACTTTCATGAGGACAGTCTATTAAATTATGATGTAGCAATAACGTTTTTGGCAGACAAGAAGATAAGAGTTGTTACCAAGTCAAGATATGGTCACCTACTCAACAATTAGTCAACAAATCAATAGTTTTAAATTTTGGCCGATATGGTCACCTATTCAAAAATTAGTCAACAAATTAATAGTTTTAAATTTTGGCCGATATGGTCACCTATTCAACAATTAGTCAAGAAATTAATAGTTTTAAATTTTGACCTATAAAAGGAGGCATTTGTCATGCATTTAGGTATATTAGTTTTCAGATCAAGATCATGCTTTTTTTATTCTTTCTTTATATTTTTGTAATGTTTAAGTTTTATTTTATGTTATATTTTCCTTAATCTCTTGTTTATGTTTTTTATTTTCTCTACTATACTTATGTTCTTATGTTGTTTGTTGATATTTTTCTTCTTTATCATGTTTAGCTAAGTTTATGATGTCAATACGAAAAGGTTTCACTAATGATGTTAAGATATTATAATATAAAATCAATATGGACTTCAATGTTTATATCCTAAACAACTTGCTATTAACATGTCTCATCATTTTTATCTTACTAGTTCTTAATACCTTACTTGTTAAATGGTTAATCTAGATTTGTATTGTATAATACTTGGTACAACAAATGCTTAGTATTTTTATTCTCAACCATATGGTATAACCTATACATGTGCTATGAAAGTAACTTTATTTGTTGTTAATATCCGTTAGTATCACGAAGTCCTGACAATATTTAAAAGTTTGGTGTTACTTAAATAAAATAATTAATATGATTATGTTAACAATTTATAATGAGTTATTAATGATAAATTATCTGATTGGAACCTTCTTTATGTGTAGTTTTCAATTGAATAATAAAAAGAGTTTATATTATACTTATTTGAAATACCATTAGTGGATCCTTTAACCTTGACAATTATTTTTATCATTGTTTAATCTTTACATTATTATTACATCTCAAAGTTCTCTTTAACTCATCATCATCATCATCATCATATAGTTAATCTTCCTGTGATTCGATCGTGGTCTTGCTGAGTTATTTTTTTACTTCGACACTCCTACACTTGGGAATAGACATTAATCTTTTAGTTATGCCAACTGTTACATTTCATCTATTATTATTATTATTATTATTATGATTATTATTATTATTATTATTATTATAGTTAACCTCCATGAATTTTTGAACAATTTAATCTTTTGGTTGTGTCAACTGTTAAATTTCATCTGTTATTGTTGAATTTTTGAACCATTTTTTTTATTGTTTAAGAGTCTCTACTTAATATATTTTATGTTTTTCAACTAAAAAAAAACAAGTTATGGGGTTCTTTATCACTCTTATAAATTATTTAGCAAACTAACATTGTTTATCTGAAGTACATTATGCTTAATTAGATGGCTTCTACTTCATATATTTCATGTAAAACAAGGAAAATGGTAGGTTACGGGGTTTCCTATCACCCTTATAAAATATTTAGAAATGTAGCACTATTTATCTAAAATATCTTATGCTCATTTTGTGTAACTAAAACATGGAAAAATACAAGTGTTATTATCAAATTTGATTCATTACTTTCGATCCTTTGATTTGTTTCTGTTTTATTGTTTAAAGGTTTCAATTTCATGTGTTTTATTTTTTTCAACAAAAACAAGAAAAATGCCAGGTTATTGGGGTTCCTTATCACCCTTATAAAATATTTAGCAATCCAATATTATTTATCTCAAAATATCATATGCTCATTTTGTGTAACTAAAACAAGATAAAATATAAGTATTACTGTTAAATCTAGCATTGTTTAAGGGTTTCTACTTCAAGTCATTGAGTGATAGGAGCTGTTTGACACGACTAAAAACTTGATGTCTTCTTCCAAGTGTAAGAGTGTTGAAGTATATATAGTTCGGCAAGACTGAGGTTGAACCATAATGAAGTTAATTGTATAAAATATAGATAACAATAATAGAACAATAACAATAACAACAATAATAGTAATAGTAATAGTAAAATAAGAAGAAGAAGTTGATGAGAACTTTGAATTGAGATATCAATGTAAGGATTAAATAATGATAACAACAAATGTCAAGGTTAGAGGATCTACTAATATTATGTCAAACAAGTATACTATAAACTCTTAATATTCAATTAGAAATCACACACAAAAAAGGTTCCAATCAGAGTATAAATTGTTAACATGATTACATTAGTTATCTTCTTCAATTAATGTTAATACTTGTAAATATTTTCAGGCATTTATGATTATAACTTATGTTAACAACAAATCAAGTTCCTTTCATGGCATAGGTGTCGGTTATATCATACATTATTGGCTATGAAAATGCCAAGTATTTGCTGTATCAAGTGTTATACAGCATAAATCTAGATTAACCATTTAACAAGCAAAGTATTAAAAAGTTAATAACATAACAAATACAAAACATGTTACTATCAAATATTAAAGTCTATATTAAGTTTACATTATACTTATTCTTACACCATTAGTGCACCCATTTCACCTTGATATAATAAACTTAGCTAAACATAATAAAAGAAAGAAATATAAATAAACATAATAAGAATATAAATAAGATAAAAGTTAACTAAGTAAAGGAAAAGAAATGAAAGACATAAACTTGATATCAATGAAAGCAAAACTTAAGCAATACAAAAAGAGAAACCAAGAGCATGATTTTAATATGAAAACCAAGATGCCTAAATATGTGGCAAATGTCTTCTTTTATAGGCCAAAATTAGAAACAATTGATTTGATGACTAATTGATAAGTGGGTGACCAACTCTTGACTTGGTGATAATCCTTCTCTTCTTTTATCTACCCAAAACATTATTGATAATGTTCAAATTGGAATCACTTGAAAACATGAAAGTTATAAGAAATTATCTTCACTTTCTAAGAAAAAAAATTAAGGTCATTTGGACTTATAAAACTCTAGATATGGGATAAAAACTGAACAATTTTTTAGTTGCAGGACAAATTGAGACTTTTTTTTTGTTGTTATAATTAGGACTTATAAATAGTTTTTTTAAATCTTGGGTTTGCATGAAAGTTGTAGACCTATGTCTTACCTTTCTATCTGTATAAAATAAATCTAAATCCGATATCTTCAGCTCCAAATATGATCCAATAAAAAACAGTGTTCCAGTTTGGACAACACCAACATCTCTTTGCTAAATATAGTCATCTCTTTGTCCTTTCCATTTCAGTTCTTAAAGTCATCAATCAATCTTTTAATTTATAATAAACCTAAATCCGATATCTTCAGCTCCAGATATGACCCAATAAAAAACAGTGTTCCAGTTTGGACAACACCAACATCTCTTTGCTAAATATAGTCATCTCTTTGTCCTTTCCATTTCAGTTCTTAAAGTCATCAATCAATCTTTTAATTTATATGATAGGCCTACATTTAAAATGAACATTTACAATAAATTAAAGACATCTTATATCATTAAATATGTTATTATAAAACCTTGTTATTATAAAGCATGCCCCTAACCAGCTTATTACCAGTACCTAGTAATCAAAGCATTAAAATAAAAAAATAATTTGTAAATTTTATAAAGTAAGGTATTCATCATTCAACTTTCATTAATCTATCCAGATAAAGAAACTCTCATTAAATTTATATATTTGCTCAATACCTTTTAAACAAGATATTAATAACCTTTATTTTATGTTCAATATATTAACAAAGTTTTACTTGCATAAGGTTTCTTATCTTTTCTTTGCCCCTAAACAGCACTTACAGCATAATCACTAGCATCACACATTATTTCAAAAGGTAATGACCAATCAGGAGGTTGAATGACAAGAGCACAAATAAGCAAATTTTTAAGTTTAACAAAGGCTTCTTCACAATGTTCAGACCATTCAAAAATATTATCCTTTATTATAAGGTTATTTAAGAGTTTAGATATTACACTAAAATATTTGATGAACTTCTATAAAAACTAGTTTATCCTAAGAATGATGTAACATCTTTAATTAGATTTCGGTGTTGGCAAGTTTGCAATTAACTAGATTTTTTATTTGTTAACCTAAATTTCTTTTGATGAAACAATGTGACCAAGTACAATGTCGTTTCTTACTATAAAGTAATATTTTTTTCTCCAATTCAGTACATCATTCTTCTCTTCACACTTGCTCAAAACCCTTTTTTAAATTAGTCAAATAATAATCAAATATATCGCCAAAAATAGAAAAATCATCCATAAAAATATCAAGAAAATATTCAACCATATCACCAAATATACTAAGCATGCATTTTTGAAATATAGCTGGTATATTACATAATCCAAAAGTCATACTTCAATATGTAAAAGTACCAAATAAACAAGTGAAAGTAGTCTTCTCTTGATCTTCTAATAAAATTTCAATTTGGTTGTAACCTGAATAGCCATTTAAAAAACAATAAAATTCACAACTTGTAACTCTTTCTAGGATTTAATCCATGAAAGGTAAGGAAAATCATCTTTTCTAGTCATTGAATTAAGTTTCTTATAGTCGATGCACATGCGCCAACCAATAACAGTCATAGTGAAAATTATCTCATTGTTTTCATTTGTTATCATAGTGACTCCAGATTTCTTAGGTATAACTTGGATAGGACTCACTCATTTGCTATCAGAAATAGAATAAATAATTTCATTATCTAGAAGTTTAATGACTTCATTTTTAACTACTTCTTTTATATTAGGATTAAGCTTTCATTGCATTTCCCTAAAGGGTTTAGCATTTTCCTCTAAATAAATTTTGTGTGTGCAAATCAAAGTACTAATTTCTTTTATGTTAACTATGATCCATCCTAATATATTTTTATGCATTTTCAGAGTTTGTAATAACTTACCCTTTTAATGTGCATTAAGTTTGGAAGAGATTATTACTGAAAAAGTTTCATTTTCTTCTAAAAATAAGTATTCAAGATTGAATGGTAACGACTTCAAATTAAGTTTGACTGGTTGAACACTTGAAGGTATGAACTTAATTGATCGTGGTGGGCATTTCTCAATTAGTGGTCTCCCATTACTTGCCTTTAATTCTTTTTGAATATAAACCATTTGTAAATCATCAGATTCATTAATCTTAATTTCACTAGAAGTAGTTTGAAATTGATCATGAATTAATTTTTCAGTAAAGTCCACTTCCTGTAAATCATTATTATCTCCAAGTTGCTTGCAAATGTTGAAAATATTCATCTCTAATGTCATATTTTCAAATGATAGTTTTATCAATCCATTTCTATAATTAATCAACACGTTAAAAGTTGCAAGAAATGGACATCCTAAAATAACATGAAATGAATTACATACTTCAAGAGATTGTGTGTATAAGACAATAAAATCCACAAGATAAATGAATTTATTAACTTGCACTAACACATTTTTAATTATTCATCTAGACAAGTAAAAAAGTTACAGAAGTTAGTTGTAACTTACCTAGATTGAAACTTTGAAAAACTGAATATGAAAGTAAATTCACACTAGCTCTAAGATCAAATAAGATTCTTTCAATTTAATGTTCTCCAATGAAGCAAGAAATTATAGGACAATCAGGATCTTTATATTTCAAAGCATTATTGTTTTGAAGAATGGTACTTAGTTGTTTGGCTAAAAAGGCTTTCTTTTTCACATTCAGTTTTCTCTTCACAGTGCATAGATCTTTAAAAAATTTAGCATAAGAAGGAACTCGATTAATAGCATTCAACAAAGGTATATTGATCCTTACCTGTTTGAAAGTTTTAAAGATTTTAGAGTTATGATTGACTTTTTTATACTTGGTAATGGCATCAGGAAATAGAAATGTTGGCTGGGAATCAGTTTTTTTTTGGTAATTTTCAAATTCAATTCCTTCCTTACCCTCAAAGATTGACTCATCATCTTTCTCACAAGGTTTAAAAGTGGGTTTTTCAATAATCTTACCATTGCGAAGAATAGTGATGATCTTTCCAAAAATTGTACATACCTCCAATAGATGTATAAGTTTGAGTTTTACTCGGTACCTCATAAGTACCTGTAGTGTCCCAATTTTGAGCATTTTCAACTAACAAGTCTAAATACTTCATTTCTTCATCAGGATCTTTATCTTCAAAAGTTACATTGCATATCAATTCAATCATTTATCTATCTCTAGGTACTAACTCTTCATGAAATTGTTAAACCAATCTCTATATTTTAAACTCATGATGAGGGTAAGTATAAACAAGTCTCGATATTTATCCCAACATTGGTAAAATGTTTCTCGGTTTTTGAGTGAAAGTAATGATTTGTCTTTTGAAAGAGTATGTTCTATGAAATGAAAAAAAATTCTTTAACAATTGTTGTTGCATTTCATCCCAAGTATGAATGAATCCAGGTCTCAAATTTTATAGCCATGTTTTAGCTTTATCTTCTAATGGAAAAGAAAAAGGCTATAATCTAATGGTGTTCATGCTATAATTTGAGTCATTATATGTGCTGTAAACTTCCTCGAATTTCCTTAAATATGAGTATAAATTTTCTAAATTTAAACCATGAAAAGCAGTTAAAAGTTGAATAATATCTAGCTTAAAATTAAAATGTAATGAATCAGGAGAAAAAACTATACATGATGATGCACTTATTTTTATGGGATTCATATGATTTCTAAGTGTTCTAACATGATTATTCTCATTATAAAGTGATTGGTTATCTTCTTCAACTATATTTTTTAAAAATAATGAGGATACCCTATAAAGTCTACCACTTAATATATGTGACCACACTCTCATGCTTGTGTAGGAATAAAATGAAATGAAGAAGAAAATAAAAGAAAAATAAACAACATAAAAGAAGCAAACTTATATATAAGAACAATGAAAAGAAAAAATAAAATAAATACTATAATTTATACAAGAATTTACCTTCTTAGCAACGGCATCAAAAACATCACACGACCAAAAGATTAATGTCTTTTTCCAAATGCAGGACTGTCGAAGTAATAAATAGCCTAGTAAGACCAGCATCGAATCACAAAGAGGTTAATTGTATAAATTATAGATAGCAATCATACATCAACAATAACAACAACAAGAATAATAATAGTACAAAAAGAAAAAGAAGAAGTTGATGAAAAACTTTGAGATGAAAGATCAATGTGTAGATTAAACAATGATAACAACAAATGTCAAGGTTAAAGGATCTACTAATGGTATGTCAAACAAGTATAGTATAAACTCTTAATATTCAATTAGAAACCACATACAAAGAAGGTTCCAATCAGATTATAAATTATTAACATGATTACATTAATTATCTTATTCGATGAATGTTAATACTTGTAAATGTTGTTAGACATTCATGATTATAACTTATGTTAACAACAAATTAAGTTCTTTTCATATCACAAATGTCAATTATACCATACAATATAGGCTATGAAAGTATCAAGTATTTGTTATACCAAGTATTATAAAACATAAATATAAATTAACCATTTAACAAGTAAAATATTAAAGAATAAACAAGATAACAAATACAAAATATATTAATATCAAACATTAAAGTTTATATTAAGTTTATATTATATTGATTCTTAAATCATTAGTGTACCATTTTCACCTTGACATAATAAATTAAGCTAAACATAAATAAATAAAATAAAAACATAAATAAGATAAAAGTTAACTAAGTAAAGAAAAGGAAACGAAAGGCATAAATTTGATATTAATAAAAACACAACTTAAACAATACAGAGAGAAAAAACAAAAACATGATCTTCATCTGAAAACCAAGATGCTTAAATGCATATCAAATACGTCATTTTATAGGCCAAAATTAAGAACTATTGATTTGATAACTAATTAATGACGGATTGGTCAACTCTTGACTTGTGACAATTATTATCTTTTCTTGTCAACCTAAAATGTCATTGATATTGTTAGAATTAAAATCACTTAAAAACATGAAAGTTGTAAAAAATTATCTCAATTTTTTAAAGAAAAAAAAAAGATCATTTTAACTTTTAGAACTTTAGATATTAGTCAAACACTAAACAGTGTTCAGCTACAAGATAGATTTAGACTTTTTCGTTTTTGCTACAATTTAAACTTAAAAATGACACTTCTAAATCTTAAGCATCCATGAAAGTTATATGTCTATGTCTTACCTTTCCATCCATGAGTAGATCTAAATCTGAAATCTACAGCTCCAAATATGACTAAATAGTGTTCCGATTTGAACTGCATCAACATCTCTTTTCTAAGTTTAACCATCTTTTTATCCTTTCCACTTCAATTTTTAAACTCATCAATCAATTCATTCATTTATGTAATAGGCTTGCATTTAAAATAAATATTTACCACAAATTAAAAATATCTTATATTATTAGATATATTATTGATACTTCAAATGCAAAATAATGATATATAACCTTAATAAAAATACATTTTCACATATTAATCACCGTTTAACTTACAATGAAATTAATAAGACTAATTTGACAATCACTTGCTTAATAATAAGATTGAAAGTTTTAAAGTAATGAATGTTTTCTTGCGAAGTATAACCTTTAACAACTAATCCTGCCTTATATTCCTCAATACTGCCATCCACATAGCGTTTTATCCTATACATTTACCAAAAAATAGAAAGAATCCAAGGACCAGATGTCGTTAGAGTGCAAGGCTTGAGTTTCATCTTGTATAGCATCATACCAAGCCTTCTACCTATCAACATCAAAGAATGTAAAGGGTTTATAGCTAGGGGAAGACATTACTCGACATATAAAAGCAGCAGAGATAGCTGCAAACATTGTTAAAAAGAAGATCTTGGGCTATAAAACTCCAAAAATTTATAATTTAAATATGTGAATAACTCTATAGAAACTTTGTGAAACCCCAATAAAAAAACTTCACCATGATAAATTAAATAGTAATAAATAAAATAGAAATGATGATAAATTACAAAGCCCCAATCAAATTCTATAATATTTATAAAAGTATTGAAAATTTAAAACTAAAAATAAGATGGGATAGTTAAAATAAAATAAAATAAAATAGTATTGAATTACTAAAACAGAAATTTTAGAGAGGTTTTTTGTATGGCATTTTACAAGCGAACTAAGAAAAGGCATTTGGTTAAACAAAAAAGATTCCCAAACTTAATATAAAGGTGTTGTAGTAAATATGTTATATATAAAGGTGTTGTAATAAATATGTTATATAAATAGCAAAATTATAATAAAAATACCTAAAATATTTGAATGAAAAGAAAAGAGAGAGAGAGTACCATGAAAGTGAAATCACAAACGACCATATCTTTATATTTCACTGTTGATGGTTTAGTGTGAGAGATATATGGGTGAATCATGATTGCTAGTAGTTTCCTTCTCCAACCACTATTGGATCTTGCTGAATTTTAGATATTTGATTATATTGATAAGCTTTATATTCTACATGGTGAAAATCAAGATTAGAAAATCGAACAAAAAGTTATTCATTAGTGAACATTATATTGTTGATTTTCAATTCTATTTTTTTTGTTTCGATCTAGAAAGATCTTTCTGTTAACATGCTCTTGTTGGTACGTGTCGCATGATGTAATGATGGTTACCTTTACTATTTGGAATATGGAATATATTAGTTCTAATTGAGTTAGGAGAAACTTAATGGAAAATGAAATGATATTATTTTATTGCTTCGATAAATATTAGAAAGAATAAGTATCTTACATACATTGATGTGTATTAACTAGTTATGATATAATTAGAATGCATACAAATACCTTACATGCAATGATATTATTGAAATGAATAAAAGTACCTTATGTATAACAATATAGATCAATTAATTAGAATAATGTTTGAATGAACATATGTATCTTGCGTACAATGAATTGGATACCTGAATGAATATAAGCACATGTATATTGTTATGTATCTAATTAGTCATGATAACTTTAAAAACAACTTGGTTACCTTACATACCTCAGTATGAATTGGGTTTACACAATTACTCAAATATTATTGCAGAAATGATAGATAACTAGTCACCATATTATCAGTTGCTAAGAAAAGTAAAAGGAGATAAATTAGTGTTTGGCACTATGATGAAAGTGACCAAGATTACATAAATGATGCTTAATAACCATAGTATCAAAAACTAAAGTTGTGTGTGAATAACTAAGTGACCATAGTATCGATACATGGCAACCGTAGTTACAATGCATATCATGTTAATAAAAAAATGAAAAGAGATCAATATGAATGGAAAGTTGAGAAGACATTGATCAACTATCCAAGTTTGGATATCTAATGGTATTAATGAGGTTCCATTGGCACCAACATTTTAAATGAAATTGATTAGTTATCCAGGTTTGGATAGCTAATGTCATCCGAGTTTTAATAGCTATTGGTATTAATAAGGTTTTATTAGTACCAATATTTTAGATTACATTGATTAGCTATCCGGATTTGAATAGCTCATAATATTGTTGTGGTTCCATTAGTACCGACATTTCTTAAATTCATTAGTCCATCCCAAGCAATTAGGTGACTAGTAAGGTTTACAAAGATTTCTAACATTGACATGGTTTATCCTGATTAAAGAAAAAAGATAAGTTAATCAATTATTTTGAACTAAGCGTAGTTAATGATATCAATGAGTTATATTGATATTAACAACCATTTCTAGTGTGATTAGTTACTTTGGATAAGGAAACTAATGATATCAATCGTTCTTGAGGCAACTTTGATGGAAACCAAACATGAATAAGAATTGTTTAATTATTCTATGGTAAGAATGGTTATTAATATCAATCAATTATATTGATATTAGCACTTGAATAAAATTGATTTGTCTAATATGATAGTGGAAGACTAATGATATTAATAGGATTCATTAGTATCAATAATTACCTTTCAAAAAATATAAAATAATTAATTAGTTATCCCAAAACAATAAAATAAGATAATAATAACAATAGAGAAAAGCCTTGGTATCAAAATATTTATAAAGACATGATATTTAAAACTATTAAGTTGTGATGAGATTTTTAATATGAAATTATTCTCAATAAATGAAATAGAATATTAAATGAATATGGATAATAAATGAAAAATATATACCATAAAAATGATTCATGTCTAATTTTATGTATAAAAAAAAATTCAATAAAAATTACTTTCAATCATTATTTGTTACCACCGTTTTATATTTATAAGCACATATTCATTTCTATATTTCTAATCCATCAAGGCCATATTAGACACAAACTTAGTTTAGTTACCTTTTGCTTTCAAATATATAATTATTTATAAATTAGAAAACTTATCTCCTAAAACTTAAAACACAATATTAACCTATAAATTTGAACATATAACTTTAATGTTTGTAATTCTAAGTACCTCTTTAACCATAATAATTAAAATACTTTCTTAGTTTTCACTTTTGATACAATTTTAATAACTTACCCAAATCATGATGTCATTTATGATTACTTTTCTTAGAGCTAATACCCCATTTCTTTCTTTATCTTGTTACAAGATACAACAACATTCAATGACCTACATAAATATATATAAATTATACATACATATTCCATTAAAGTAACAAATAGGTTTAAATGGTGATACACTATTTGCAACGGATTTTTTATTTAAAACATCAAAAAAAGTCTTCCAATGATAAGAATTTCTTCCACATTTCTTCTCGCATTCATATGCAATTATTGTAACACAACATTGTTAATGAAACAATAATTTAAAATAAAGAGTAACAATTCAAAATTAAAACTGTAATAGTTTAAAAGTTAGATTTTATTAGCACTAACAATTCAAAATTAAAACATTAACAATCGAATATTATAGACTAACATATCAAAAATAAAAGAATATAAGTTCAAAATTAAAATAGTAACAATTCAGATTTTGCTACCATGTTTTGCATTTGTCCTATCGAATTTTGCTACTCAAATTTAATGCCTTTTTTTTCAAATGTTACACTAGTTAAAGATCATTATTCAATTAATGTAGCTTAACTTTTATAATCTCTTCATGTTTTTTAGTTTCTATTTTTTCTTTCCCTCCTTTTCATTTCTCTAACAAAGTTTACCATTAATCTAGTTTACGAACTTCTAGGAATAACTTTTTTTCAGCTTAGTTTCCTTCTTTTTTTACCATTTCAAAAGTTACTTTTGTTAGCTAGATTATAAAATCCTCCTTTTTATATTCCATTTAAGCATTCTCCTTATTTAATACATCAATGATTCTCACATATTTTCTTCACTACTTTTTAATTTCTGCATTTTTTTTAAAAAAAAATAAGTCACTTGACCTCTTATTTAGCTTATTTAGCTTTTCTAAGTTGATCTTTCAATTTCACATTTCAACTTATTCTTATTGTTTAATGCTTTTATGATTTTTTTATATTCTCTTCATAACTTTTCAATTTCTACATTTTGAAAATCATTTTTATTTTTAAATATCTTGACCTCTTCTTCGGTAGATCTTTTAATTTTTACATTTCAATTCTCTTATCTTTTTTTCCTTCTTATCTCTATGTTTAGGAGAGAAAAAACGTGCACCACATTGCTTCTTTCAACAACTCCACAACTTATTAAACACCCAACAATAAAATTTCTTTTTCTGTATACTCCTAATATATAACTGAAAACTAAATGAATGTGTAACAGTAACATTATTAATGATATAGTAACAGATGAAATAAAAAAATAACTAATCAAATTGAGATTGTAACACATGAAATTGAGGTATTAATACGGATCAACATTTAAAAGTCTATCAACATTTAAAAGTCTATCAGGTTGACATTTACAATCACTTAAATTCTTGTATTTGTGTCTATGAATGATTTTTTCCTTAATTTTGCTTCTAGATATAGTAAATTTTATTTTGCACACCATAATATTCTTCTTCCTTCAGTTGATTCAACGATTTTTTTATGTTTGCAAAACTAATACTACTCATTTGAATTTCTAATTTCTAATGTTACTAAATTATATTTAAACAAAAACAATTAAATAGTTATTGCATTTTTGTTTTTTCTTAACGGAATCATCATCGCGCAACTAGTTACTTTGAATGCCTCTTTTTTATTCAATAATTTTTAAAAAATTTAAACATATACTCTATCTAGTTGTATTCTGCAATGCTCTTTCTGTTTTTAATATATTTCAAATATGTAAATACAAGATTGCTTTCTTTGTTTTGCAGGAAAGGGCATAAGAATTTTAAAAACCAAAACCCTATATATGTCTCGAACATTTTCATTGGTGAGATTTTTACTGTGTTTCTTAGTCTTTTGAACGCATTATATGTTTCTTTCTTTTTCAATCTTTCAACTTTTAGAAAGCACATTGTTTTGAAAACTATATTATTTCTCATTCTTACAGCCTATATTTTTTAAGATCTATTTGCTTGTCTTTATCTCTGATTTCAAATATTAATTTGTTGTCCTATACATATATTTTCAACCTCTTCGTCTTTGATGAATGTTTGTAAATCTGATATATAATAAGATTATGTTTCTACATATATTCTTGTCTACACTCCCTTACAAAATACTTTCTATCACTATCCAGAATGGTATTTTAATGAGCTTATTTTTTTAATTTTTCTGCGATGTTTGCACTATCAAATTCCCTGACTATCACCAAAAAATTTGATTTAAATTGTAAACTTTTAATCTCTAAACATATTTTGCAAATTACAAAATTACATTTTTGTTTTGATTTTTACAAACTAAAATATAGATTGCAAAACATGTTCATAGAATAAAAGTTCTCAATTCAAATCAAACCTTTTTACGATAATTAGAGTACAAACATTAAAAAAAACTAAAATATAAGCTCATTAAAACACTATTCTGGATATTAATAAAAAAATATCTTCCAAGGAATTATAGACAAGAATATATATAGAAAAATAACCTAACTACATCTCAGGTTTGCAAACATTCGTAAAACATAAAGAGGTTTTCAGAATTAAAAATATATATACATAAAACATCAAATTGGTATTTGAAATTAGAGATGAAAACAAGCAAATAAATCTCAGAAACCATAAAGCTGCAAGGATGAGAAAGAAGATATATATATATATATTCAAAAGACTAAGAAACATAAAAAGTAAAAAAATTACAATAAAAATGTTTGAGACGTGTAAAGTTTTGGTTTTGAAAAATCCCGTGTCCCTCTTCTTACAAAACAACAAAAATAATCTTGCATTTACATACTTGAAATATATTGAAAACATGAAATATATTGAAAACATGACGAGCATTGCATAATAAAACTAGATAGAATATATGTTTAAATTTTTCAAAAAATCATTAGATGAAAAAAAAACATCCAAAGTAATTAGATTTGTGATGATGATTTCAATAAGAAAAATAAAATTCCGACAATTATTTAAATGCTTTTGTTTAAATATAATTTAATAACATTAAAAATTCAAATAAACAATATTAATTTTACAAGCACAGAAAAATTATTGAATTAACTGAAAAAGAAAGAATATCATGGTGCAAAATAAAATTTACTATATCTAAAAGCATAATTAAAAAAAAATCATTCATAGACACAAGTACAAGAATTTCAAAATTTTGAACTTTTACTATTTGATTATATATGTCAATGTGATCAAACTTTTAAATATCTATCTATATTAATACCTCAACTTCATATATTATATTCTCAATATGATCAGTTATTGTTCCATTTTATCTGTTACTAAATCATTAATGATATTAATATCTACACATTTATGTAGTATTCGATTATATACTAGAAGCCCACAGAAAAAGAAAAGAAAGTTTTATTATTAGATGTTCAAAAAGTTATGAAATTGTTTGGAAAAAAAAAACAATGCCAACTTTTTTTTTTGTTTTGCTTTTTTTTTTAACATAAAGATAAGAAAAAAAATAAAAAAATTGAAATGTAAAACTCAACTTATAAAACCTAAAAAGAGGTCAAGATATTTTCCAAATTTTTTTTTTTCAAAATCTAGAAATTAAAAAACAATGAAGAGAATACATGGGAATCATAAAAGCATTAAACAAAAAGAATATATTGAAATGTCAAAATTAAAAATTAAAAAAAATCAACTTAAAAAGACCAAATAAGAGGTCAATAGACTTAAAAAAAATTCAAAATACAAAAATTATAAAGTAGTTAAGAGAATATATAAGAATCATTCATGTATTACCCAATAAAAATACTTAAATAGAAGTAAAAAAAAAAACTTTAAAGGCCAATTAACAAAAAATAAATTTTGAAATGGCAAAAAAAAAAACCAAGCTGAAAAAGATTTATCCTTAGAAGTCCCTAAAACAAGATCAAGATTAATAATAAACGTTGATAAATAAATAACAATTAAGGAAATAAATAAGGAAAAGGATAAAGGAAGGACAAAAAAACAAAAACTAAAAAAGAATAAAGATGTCATAAAAACTAACCTATCATAACTAAATAATGATTTTTAACTAACAAAACTTTTGAAGAAAAAATCATTGCATTTGATTAACAAAATTCAATATGACATCAACAAGATATGATATAAAAATCTAAACTTCTATGATGTATAATGTCTAGCTTTTAAATTGTTAACTTAATTTGAAATTTACTTTTAATTTTGATTTGTTATTGTATATAATATCCCAACTTTTAAACTCTTAATGTCTTAATTTTAATCTATTAATCTTAATTTTAAACTATTGCTGCCAATAATATTTTACTTTTAAACTATTATAATTTTAATTTTAAACTGTTACTTTTTGAATTTTAAGTTATCACTAACTATAATATCTAATTTTTTAAACTGTTATTATTTTAATTTTAAACTGTTTATTATTTTATTAATAATGTTATGTTGTATATAGATGAAAAAAAATATAAAAAATATTCTATCATTGAAGAATTTTTTGACATTCTAAATAAAAAAATTCATCGTAAATAATATAAGTATATCACTAATTAAACCTATTTATTACTGCAATTGAATATGCATGAATAATTTATATATACTTATATAAGTAATCAATATATTTTGTTATTCCTATTAAAAGATAAAGAAAAAAATATCACCTTGAAAAAAAGTAATCAAAAATTAAATCATAAATTATTGTAGTAGCATGGGTTGTTTCTCTCTTTAAGACTTGGTTTCATTCACAAACAAACAAACAAAAAGAATTTCCAATAAGATTTGATTATGGAATCCAATTTTACGACACAAGGAAAACTTCAATTGCTACACACCTTGCATTGTTCCTTTATATAAAAGCATTAGTCTAGCCGATTGCATAGATGCTCTATCAGCTCCAGAGCTATACCACAGTTAATAAGAATGAATAAGCCCTTTATAACAATGACTAGAGGTGGAGAATTTATTCAAATGAAAAATCATGGCGTTGAAACAAAAATTAATATTCCATGCACTTAAAAGAGAGACATGTTAGTTCTGGTGTGGATCATCAAGCATGCTTGGCTAGTAAAACTACAAGACAATAAATCGAGAGATTTTCTCACCACTGCTATACCTAACTACGAACATCAACTCCAGGAAGAGATTGCCTGCATCGCGGTCCTGAATAGTACAAAAAATAAGTTGGCTAAGTGATACCATCAGAACCAGATATCAGGTTGAATGCCGATAACTGCATGCAACACAACCATGTGTTTACTTCAAGTTTTCTAAGGATATATGTACCCCTTATCTCAAGAAGTTCACGAATGCTAATCCCCAAGTGACAACATACATACTTGTGCCAGAGGTGATATGCAAGGACTAATGCCTCCTTCACGCTCCATTTGAACCACAGTGCATGCTATTCTCAGCTCCCTACACATATGGCAGCAAGCAGAAAAATCAGTAGGAAAACTTATTGGTTAACATACCGTTAAATTAAATCAAAATATAAAATAGAAGAAGAGACAACTTGAAGATTTCTCCACCCAAAATAGCTGCTAAAAATAGGCCATCCGGCTTCAATGCTAGTTTACACAGTCACGAAAACCAATGAAATGGACAAGTGTCATAGACATGACCACATCAGGATTTCAAACAAAATGACAAGTAGAGAGATTTCATGACGATAACAACCAAAAACAGCTATAAAGAGAAGAGCAATAAAGTTTACACGTCTACTGCTGTGTGTGTGGTTGTTGTAGTCATCCATTGTACTTTCATTAACAGTGTCTAATTATTTGCTGATGAAGTACAGCTTTGGTCTCATTTTACAGTCTTATATCTTGATTTATCAAAAGATTATTCTCGTATGCTTCAGACTTAAAAAAAAAAAAAGGTTTTGGTGTTATGATTAAATTGAAGATAACTTTCTGGATAACGCTTAGAAAGCACTTCTATATCTTGCTGTCTGCATGGCAAACGCGTATGCTTCATCCGTGTAGTTTTTTCTCCTGGGGTTAATACTTCTAATGGTTTCCATCCCCTAATGTCGCATGCTTTTACAAATTTTGGAGGATATCATGTGTGACAAAGATGCTAAAGCTGAAACAAAGTCATAGTTAAGAAGTGAATACCTGTATCATGGCTCCTGGAACATCATTTGTGCAATGGAATTCCAAGCAACTGGTAACCAAATCTAACGAACTTCATGGTCAAATACAAAACATAACATTTAAAACCTGTTCTTCCTGGTGACTAGTTTTTACAAGAACCAAATAGATGAAATCCACTTACATACTCCTCATCTCCCACCACAAAGGACGTTTCGATATTCTGATTTGAATCTTGTTGAGCAGCTTCAGCATCCTTACATAATTGAACCATGTCTTTGAAGGGTCCATCTTGATAAGCTTTTCAATGGAGCCTGGCATTTAAATTGGCTACAAGATTATAGTTTAATATTTATAATATAATTTACAAGATCATGCCTGGTGAAGGAAAATGACTAGAGAAAGAATAACAGTTTTTCCTATGTGTATGCCCATTTTCAAATGCCACTTTGTGGTATCAAAAACGTGTTTCGAGTATTGTCTTCTAAACCTTACAGTTAGTGCTGAACACCCATGTCACAAAAATTTTGAAATACAACCTTAAAATTTTTCAAATTATCTTCTATAGTTATTGAAACACATATATAGCAGGAAAAGTCTTAAAATCCATTCTCACCACGACCATGTAACAAACGTCTGACAGCTTCCGAAGAACCTCCTAAACACAACGCAGTAGGGAATGTTTTCTTGCAATCCTGCAAAACAAAAACACACAACAAACGGAATCAAAAATTTGGAACCAAGTAAAACTCATCAAACTTCAAAATTTAAACTTCTCAAACTCACCACGACTAGAAAATGCAACTTCACAAAAATTAAAACCTCTCATTTCTTAATACTACAGCATTCTAAACATTCTTAAAACCAGCAGTAGTCAAGAAGGTAACTAGTTACTACCTCCAAGCGATCCAAAAAATTGTCAGCAACAGCATCATCACTTCTCCTCATCAACCACGCAGCTCGGTCACGCTGCAGCCACCCCACAATCGGACCAATACCCTGAAGCAGATATACAATATCGAATTTGAAAAAAAAAACACAAAAAAATAGATACCAAAATGTTCAAATCATAAATTTACAGAGAGAAACTGGATTTTTACCTGTTTTCGTTTCAGTTCCCGATCGAAAATCTTGACCCTTGGACTTTGTGGCCCATCGATGGTGTTATTGTCAGTGTTTGTGCAATAAGAAATTGAGGGGATGAGAGTGTAGGTCTCTTTTGTTGCTCTTCTTCTTCCTCCTCTAAGGAGCAACTCTCATTTTCTTTAAAGTTTCTGATGTGTTTGGCCTGAACTCCTATGTCACAGTGACGGGGTGCCTCTCACTTTCTCTTTAAAGTTTCAGAAGCTAATGTGGACAAGTCTTCTGACACAGGGACGGGGTGCCTCTCATTTTCTTTAAAGTTTCAGAAGCTAACGTGTCTGGACAGAAGTCCTCTGACACGGACGGGGCCTCTCATTTCCTATTAGTTTCGGAAGCTAGTGTATGTGGACTCCAGAAGCTTCGTAAACCTCAATAAAAATCTGATTAATTTATTTTATATTTTTTTATTGTTTAATATATTAATATTAAAAATAAATTTTAATAAATAAAAAATATATTATTTTAATATATTTATAAATCAAAAATAATATTAATCTCTG
>SRLM01000442.1:61498-74164 GCA_015708895.1 Populus ilicifolia
ATATATATATATATATATTTATATAAAAATTATTTTAAAAAATAATTATTACTAGAATAACTATCAACAATTAATGAAACTAAGAATTTAAATGAGTTTGCTAATTGTCAAATGTTTCATTTAAATTCTCAAACTCTTCATATACTTGTGTTTTCAATTTATTAAACTATTAAATGAATAAAATTAAAGGTGAAAAGAATAAAAAATAAGTATGAATATTTCTAAGAAACATATTCAAGATAAATAAGCACAACATATGTCTAATGATCTAAGCTAATGAAATACCTACTAGTCAAGACTAACACGAGCTTATTGTATAAAATAATTTTTGTAAAATTTAAAATAAAAAAATAAAGACAAACAAAGAAAGTATAGAGGATGTTTCCAAATAAATCACTAAACAATAAACACTTAAGAAGTCTTGTCATGCACTAAACACATTAACATTGACTACAACTTGCATGAAATAGCAATTACCTATGTTTGAATTTTTTTAAAAAGAAATCCTAATTTTCATATAAGTAAAAATGAAAAGAATAAAAATAAAAATGAATATTTTCAAGAAACTCAGGGAATATATTCTAGAACAAATCCCACGACATTTGTTAGATGATCTCTAGACTTGTGAAATGCCTACATGAGCTCATTATATGAAATAAATTTTCTAACATCAAGGATATAAAAAGAATAAAAAGTAACAAAAAAAATAGGGTGTATATTTTCAAAGAAATTATCACTAAACAATTAACACTAAAAGAGATCATATCATGAACTTATTGTGTAGATGCACAAAAAACTTTGGCATCGATTATGACTTGCTTGTAATAACAATCCCCTTGTGTTTGATTTCTTTTTAATTAAATCCTAATTTTTATATAATTGAAGATAAAAAAATAAAAATCATAGTCATTTCCAAGAAACTCAGGGAACATATTTAAGACTGGTGCGCATAACATCCGCTGAAAGATCCGGGCTCATGAAATGCCCACGTGAGCTTATTGTGTGAAATAATTTTTCTAACTTTGAGGATAGAAAAGAATTAAAAGTAAAAAAAAATAGTAAGGTGTAAGTTTTTAAAGAAATCGCTAAACAATCAACACTAAAGGAGGTCATGTCATGAACTAATTGTGTAGATACACAAAACATAGTGGCATCGGCTATGACTTGCATGTAATAGTAATCCCCCATGTTTATTTTTTTTATTAAATCCTAATTTTCATATAATTAAAAATAAAAAAATAAAAAATAGAGTGGACATTTCCAAAGAACTCAGGGAACGTATTTAAGACCAATGTGCACAACATCTGCTGGAAAATCTAGGCTTATGAAATGCCTACAGGTCAAACCTAACATGAGCTCATTGTGTAAAATAATTTTTGTATAATTTAGGATAGAAAAGAATAAAAACTAACACAGAAAGCAGGGTAGATATTTCTAAAGAAATCAATAAACAATCAATATTAAAGAAGGTCATGTCATGAACTCATTATGTAGAAACAATAAACACATTAGCATTGACTATGACTTATATGAAATAGCAATCCCCCTATATTTTTTTTTAAATCCTAATTTTCATATAATTAAAGATAAAATGAATAAAAATAAGAGTGAAGATTTTCAAGGAATTCAGGGAACATATTCAAAATCATTACATGTAACGTCTGCTAGATGATCCAGGCTCATGAAAGGCCCTCATAAGCTTATTTTATAAAATAATTTTTCTAACATTGAGAATAGAAAAGAATAAAAACTAATAAAGAAAGTAGGGTGTATGTTTCCAAAAAATCATAAAATAATAAACACTAGAGAAACTCTATTATGAACTAATTGTGTACATGCACTAAACATACTAACATCAACTATAACTTGTGTGTAATAAAAATCCCTTTGTTTTCAAGTCTTTTTATTAAATCCTAATTTTCATATAATTGTAGATAAAAAGGAAGCGAACATTTTCAAGGAACTCGAAGAATATATTCAAAACTAACACACACGACATCTGTCAGATGATCTAGCTCATGAAACTCCTGTATGAGCTCATTATGTAAAATAAATTTTCTAAAATTAAAGATAGAAAGAATTAGAAGTAATAGAGAAAGTAGGGTGTACATCTCTAAAGAAATCACTAAATAATCAACACTAAAAAAGGCCCTACCATGAACTTATTGTATAAAGGAACCAAACACACTAACTTCAACTATGACTTATGTGTAATAACAATCCCTTTTGTGTTTGATTTTTTTTTAATTATATCCTAATTTTCATATAACTGAAGACAAAGAAATAAAAATAAAGGTGGACATCTTTAAAGAACTCAAAAAACATATTTAAGACCAATGCACATGACTTCCGTCGGATGATCCATGCTTATGAAATGCTAGCATGAGCTCATTGTGTGAAATAATTTTTCTAACATTGAGGATAGAAAAAAAATAAAAACTAGTAGAGAAAGTTAGATGTATGTTTCCAAAGAAATCACTGAATAATAAACATTAAAGAATGCTAAACCAAGAATTCATTATGTAGATGCACTAAACACAATAACAGCGGTTACGACTTGCATGTAATAACAATCCTCTTTTGTTCAATTTTTTTTAATGAAATTGTAATTTTCATTTGAAGTTAACAAGAATAAAAATAAGTGGGACATTTTCAAGGGACTCAAGGAACATATTCAAGACTAATTTACATGACTTCTGTCAGATGATCCAAGCTCATGAAACACCGACATGAACTCATTATGTAAAATAATTTTTCTAACATTAAGGATAGAAAAGAATAAAAACTAACAAGGAAAGTAGGGTATACGTTTCCAAAAAAATCACCAAACAATAAACATTAAAGGAGATTCTCCCATGAACTTATTGTGTAAATGCCCTAAACACACTAACATCAGCTATAATTTGCGTGTATTAGCAATCATTCTATGCTTGATTTTTTTTATTAAATCCTAATTTTCATATAATTAAAGGTAAAAAGAAAAAAAATAAGCGTGGACATTTCCAAAGAACTCAGGGAACATATTCAAAATCAGTACACATGATATAAACCAGATGATCTAGGCTCATGAAACACCTATTGGTCAAGATTGACATAAGCTCATTATGTAAAATAATTTTTGTAAAATTTAAGATTGAAATAATAAAGACTACTAGAGAAAGTATGGTGAACATTTCCAAAGAAATCACTAAACAATAAAGGAGGTCCTGCCATGAATTCATTATGTAATCTCACTAAACACATTAAAGTCAGGTTTGACATAAGTGTAACTAGTTTATAAATAAATCAGTAAATAATAAATACTAAAGTAGGGTTTCCATGAACTCATTGTGGAGACGCACTAAATATACTAACATTGGCTATGACTTACATGTAATAGCAATCTCCTTGTGTTTAAATTTTGTATTTATTAAATCCTAATTTCATATAATTGAAGATAAAAAAAATAAAAATAAACGTGGACATTTCCAAGGAATGAAGGGAACATATTCGAGACCAATACGCATGACATCAATCGGATGATTTAGGCTTATGAAACACCCAAAGGTTGAGACTGATATAAACTCATTATGTAAAATAATTTTTGTAAAATTTTGGATAGAAAAGAATAAAAACTAATAAAGAAAATAGGGTAGATGTTTTTAAAGAAATCACTAAGCAATAAACATTAAAAGAGGCTCTATCATGAACTTATTATATAGATACTCTAAACATATTAACATCAACTATGACTTGCATGCAACAACAATCCCCCTATGTTCTAATTTTTTTATTATATCCTAATTTTCATATAATTGAAGATAAAAAAAATTAAAATAAGCATGAACATTTCCAAGGAACTCACGAAACATATTCAAGACTAGTGCATACAACTTTCATTGGATGATCCAAACTCATGAAATGTCAGCAAGAGCTTATTATGTGAAATAATATTTCTAACATTGAGGATAGAAAATAATAAAAAAGAACACATAAACTATGATGTATGTTTTCAAAGAAATCACTAAACAATAAAACATTAAATGAGACCCTACTATGAACTCATTATGAAAATGCATTAAACACACTAACATCGACTCTGACTTAAATGTAATTGCAATCCCTTTGTGTTTAATTTTTTTATTAAATCCTAATTTTCATAAAATTAAAGATAAAAAAAATAAAAATAAGCATAACATTTCTAAGGAATCCAGGAATATATTTAAGAATTGTTCACACGACATTCACCAGATGATCAAAGCTCATGAAAAGCTTGCATGAGCTTATTGTGTAAAATAATTGTTCTAACATTGAAAATAATAAATAATAAAACTAACATGGAAAGTAGGGTGTATGTTGATTAATAGTTAAAAATACATTTTTATCAAGGTTTTATATCATTATTTTTCATTTGAAGTGTTAATAACTCCTCAGCGAGAGTATATTTTATAATAACATATCTAATAATATAAGATACCTTTAATTTATAGTAAATATTTATCTTAAATGCAGGCTATCACATAAATCAAGGGATTCATTGATAAGTTTAATTACTAAAATTGAGAAGATAAAAAGAGGGCTAAGATTAGAAAAGAGACGTTATTTAGTCCAAACTGGAAAACCATTCAGTTATTGGATCATAACTGAAGTTATAGAACTTGGATTTAGGTCTATTTTATATGGATGGAAAGTTAAGACATAGGTGTAAAACTTTCATGGAGTCTAAGATTCAAAAATACCATTTTTTAGTTCAAATTATAGCAATAAAGAAGAAGTCTGAATATGTCTTGCAACCTAGACACTATTAAGTATTTAGCCCATATCTCAAGTTCTAGAAGTTCAAAATGCACTAATTATTTTTTGTTAAAAAACTGAGATAATTTTTTAGAACTTTTATTAAGACAATCTATTTAAATTCTGATATTATCAATGACATTTTATTCAGAAAAGAATATAAGGCTTGTCATCAAGTCAAAATGTGGCTACTCACTTAACAATTAGTTAACAAATTAATTTTTCTAAATTTTAGCCTATAAAAGGAGGTATTTATCATGCATTTAGATATCTTGGTTTTTAGGTCAAGAACATATTCCTGCTCTCTTTCTTTATATTTTTTTAATGCTTAAGTTTTGTTTTTATTTATCTCTTATTTATGCCTTTCATTTCCTTTACTATACTTATATAATTATGTCCTCCTCTTGTTTATTTATGTTTCTATTCTTCGTTATGTTTAGTTAAGTTTATTATATTAAGGTAAAAAGGTTTCACTAATGATGTTAAAATAAATATAATATAAACTCAATATAAACTTCAATACTTATATTATAAACAACTTCTATTAGCATGTCTTATTATTTTTATCTTACTAATTTTTAATACCCTGCTTGTTAAATGGTTAATCTAGATTTTTATTTTTTAACAATTGGCATAACAAATACTTGACACTTTCATAGCCAATCGTATAGTATAACTCACACTTATGCTATGAAAGGAATTTAATTTATTATTAACATAAGTTAGCATTATGAATCCTTGAAAAATATTTGAAAGTTTGGTGTTACTTAAATAAGATAATTAATATGATCATGTTAATAATTTATAATTAGCTATTAATGACAAATCATCCGATTAAAACCTCCTTTATGTGTGGTTTCTAGTTAAGTAATAAAAAGAGTTTATATTACATTTATTTTTAATACCATTAGTGGATTCTCTAACCTTGATATTTGTTTTTATCATTGTTTAATCATCATATAAATCTCACATTTCAAAATTCTCTCTAACTAATTATTATTATTATTATTATTATTATTATTATAGTTAACCTCCATGCAGTTCGATCCTAGTCTTGCTGGGTTATTTATTACTTTGACACTCCTACACTTGAGAGAAGATATCAATCTTTTGGTCATGTCAAGTTTTTGGTGCCGTTTTCAAGGAGCTTAATTCTTGAATAAATTATAATATTAATTTTTATTTTTCTTTTATCTAACTTTTATTTCTTGTGTTTTGTCTCCTTTTTGTTTTCTTCATTTTATTCTTTTCATGCACGTGCATGAGAGTTTGGTCACGTACATTAGGTGGTAGAATTTGTAGGGTATCCTCATCATTTTCAAAAAATATAGCCAAACAAGATAACCAGTCGCTTTATGTATAGTTTTCCTTCCTAATACATCTCATTTTAATTTTAAGTTAGACATTATTCAACTTTCACCTTCTTTTCATAGCTTAGATCTAGAAAATCCATACTTGTATTTGGGAGAATTTGAAGAAGTTTATAACACCCTATAGTAACTTAAGTTATAGTATAAACACCATTAGATTATAACTTTTTCCTTCTTCATTAAAAGATAAAGCTAAAACATGACTACATCTGAGGTTAGGATCCATTCATGCTTGGGATGAAATGCAATAATAATTGTAAAGAAGTTTTTCCCTTCTTATAGAACAAACTCTTTCAAAAGATAAATCACCACATTCACTCAAAAACAAGAAGAAGCATTTTACCAATGTTGGGATAGGTATAAGATTTGTTTAATACATGTCCTCATCATGGTTTTGAAGCATTGAGGTTAATTTTATATTTTTATAAAGGATTAACACCTAAACATAGACAAATGATATAATGGATATGCAATTGAACTTTTTAAGATAAAGACCTTAATGAAGCAATGGATTGCCTAAACTTGCTTGCTGAAAATACTTAAAATTAGAATACTATAGGCACTAATAAGGCACCAAGCAAAACTCAATCTCATATATTTAGTAGAGGAATGTATAACTTTAGAAAAAATCATGACCTTCAAACCAAGTTTGCATCTTTAGCTAGAAAAGTTGAGGCACTATAATTGAAAAAGAGTGGTCACTTAAAATTTATTTAAAACATTACATGTCAAATCTGTGAAACCAATGAACACTCAACCAATGACTGTTTAACTTTGCCTTCTTTCAAATAATGCCTTCATGAACAAGCCCATGCTTGAAATAATTTTCAAAGGCCCAATCATAAACTATACTTGTAAGCATACAATCCTAGTTAGAGAAATCACCCAAATTTTAGTTAGAAGAGTAATAACAAAATGTACAAACTTCACAGCCATCATTTTAAGCACACTATAATTCTTTAAATTCTCATGGATATGCACCCCCTTATGCTCCCCCTCATGCTCCTCCTCCTAGAAGAAATCTTGAGGAAATATTGCATACATTCATTAAAAAACAAGAGACAATCAACATTCAAAATGCTCAAATCATGGCAGATTTAAAATATACTTTTGTAAAATTCATATTTGTTCTCAGTTTCAAGAGAAAGGTAAGTTTCTTTCTCAAACATAGCAAAATCCCAAGAGGAATACAATTTAAATACAAGTTTCGAGAGCCAACACATGGATCAAATTCAATCAGTCATTACTCTTAATAGTGGTAAGGTTATTAAAAAACCCATTTTTAAACCTTATGACAAAAATGATGAGTTAATCTCTAAGGATAAAAAAGAGGTTAAACTTGAACATTGCGGAGAAAAGACTAATTCTCCATCAATACTTCTATTTTCTCATACCATGACTAAACAAAAGGAAGTCAATTACGATTCTAAAATCTTTGAAACAGGAAGAAATCAAGATGAAAATGGCACAAAAAATGTTGATATGGATCTTTTATCAAGATTGACAATAGATTCAACATCCGATATTCAACATCACAACAATCGCTAATTACTTTCCTGGTAAATCTTTACTTTGTCCTATTTCAATGCCTTGGTTTATTAAAACTATCAATTTTCTTACTTTAGAATTTTTGCTAACTCACTAGAGTATCAAAGATAAAGGAAAGTTTTTAAACAAAGTGAAGGTCTTTTATTAGGATGACTTTTACTTATTCAAATATTATCTTGATCAGATATTTCAAAGATGCATTTCGAACAATGAGGTAAGTAGTATCATTAAACTTTGTTATTCTGAGGCATGTGGGAGTCATTTCTTGTAAAAAAAGACGACTACAAAAATCTTACAATATGAATTTTACTGGTTCACTATGTTCAAAGAGACGCATGTGTTTTGCAAAGCTTGTGAAAATTGTCAAAAGTGAGGATTTATTTCAAAACATAAAGAATCTTTAGATAATCTTCTATTGACTTTTGAGACGTATCCTCGTGGAGATGTGCATTGTGCAATTCATGATCTATGACCTAATTTCCATAAAGAACATGCTTATCATAGTCTTGAAAATCTAACTAAAAAAGACTTTGTTTAGTAGTTTTTAAGAAAACTAGATGAGAAGCTTATCCTCGACCCATATAGGGTGTTTAAACCATTTTTTGATGTACAACTAAGGGAAGATATGAGCCATAATCACAACTACTTGTACATACACATGTTTTCAAGAGAGAGAGAGAAAGAGAGACTCTAGTTAGCCTACATATAGGTAGTATGATTGTATTTTTAATTTCTCGTCTATAAAATCTTCTCTTCCTTCCCTTCATTTCTACTCAACCCATACATTCAACTGATATAAAAGTATGTAGAAATAACAGGTTTCTCAAGTCATCAAATAAGAAATATTTGTATTTTTGATAGATCTAGTCCTAAGAAAGAAAAGGGAGTTTTTAGAATTAGCAAATCATTTTAGTCGGGTACTATCTAAGAGAAAGATTCATTTAGTGTATGAAGAAGGCATCCTTAAGTTAATAAGGGGTGTGTTCATAGTTGTATTTTTAAGAGGCAGTTAAGTTTTGAGGGTCGTCCCCAAAACTTTAGCAGAATGGGATATCATTAGAAAAACAATTAGAGAGGAACTGCAGGTCTCCACAATGTTTGATCGAATGAATATAATGTTTAAACATGTTGATGTTTTCATTGTCTTACCAGGTGGTCTTAGTATATTGGAAGAGATCTTTTATATTTTATCTTGGACCTAACTTGACATTCATCATAAACCTATAAGTTTGCTTAATGTTAATTGTTTTTATGATAAATTGATGTCTTTTCTTGATCATGCTGTGGAATAGAATTTTCTAATATTTTCAATATGACAAATCATAATCTTTGCTACTACTGCTGAATAACTTATTAATCAATTACAATCTTTCATACTAGTAATTGATACCTCCATGAGTCGAATAAACTGATCAAACAAGGAAAGCCGTAAAAAGTTGAGATTGGATAAAAGATAGGTAAATGGTTGAATTGATGTGCAATGAAACTTTTGAAGATAAAGACCCTGATGAAGCAATGAAGTACTTAGACTTGTTAGCTGAAAATGCTCAAAATTGGGACACCGCGAGTACTTATGAGGCATTGAGTAAAACTCAACCTCATACATCTAGTGGAGGTATGTACAACTGTAGGAAAGATCATGACCTTCAAGCCAAGTTTGCATCTTTAGCTAGAAAAGTCGAGGCACTAGAATTGAAAAAGAGTGGTCAATTAAAATCTATTGAAAATATTGCATGTCAAATATGTGAAACAAATGAACACTTAACCGATAACTGTCCAACCTTGCCTTCTTTTAAGGAATGTCTCCATGAACAAGCCCATACTTTAAACAGTTTCCAAAGGGCCAACCATAACCCATACTCACAAACATACAACCCTGGTTGGAGAAATCATCCAAATTTTAGCTAGAAGAGTAATGCACAAACTTCACAACAACCATTGCAAGCACATCATAATTTCCAAAATTCTCATGGTTATGCACCTCCTTATGCTCCACCTTCTAGAAGAAATCTTGAGGAAACATTGCATGCATTCATTGAAAAGCAAGAGACAATTAATACTCAACTTGCTCAAAACATGACATATTTTAAAGATACTCTTGCAAAATTAACATCTGCTCTCAGTTTCCAAGAGAAAGGTAAGTTTCCTTCTCAACCACAACAAAATCCCAAGGGGCAATACAATGCAAATGCAAGTAGTTCTGGAAGCCAACACATGGATCAAGTCAAATCAGTCATTACTCTTCGCAGTGGTAAGGTTATTGAAAAACCCTCTCTTGAACCTTATGAGAAAGATGATGAGTCAATCTCTGAGGGTAAGGAAGGGGTTGAATCTGAAAATTACAAAGAAAAGACTGATTCTCCATCAGCACTTCCATTTCCTCAAGTTATGACCAAACAAAGGAAAGTCAATCACAAATCTAAAATTTTTGATACTTTCAAACAGGTAAGAATTAATATACCTTTGCTGGATGCTATTAAACAGATTCCTTCCTATGCTAAATTTTTGAAAGATCTATGCACTATGAAGAGGAAACTGAATGTGAAAAAGAAAGTCTTTCTAGCCGAACAAGTAAGTGCTACTCTTCAGAACAATAATGCTTTGAAATATAAAGATCCTGGTTGTCCTACAATTTCTTGCTTTATTGAAGAGCATAAAATTGAAAGAGTCTTACTTGATCTTGGTGCTAGTGTGAATTTACTTCTATATTCAGTTTTTCAGAGTCTCAATCTAAGTGAGTTAAAACCAACTTCTATAACTCTTTTGTTTGCTGATAGATCTGTAAAAGTGCCTAGAGGAATAATTGAAGATGTGTTAGTATAATTCGATAAATTCATTTATCTTGTGGATTTTGTTGTCTTGGACACACAACCTGTTGAGGCATATAATTCATTTCCTGTTATTTTAAGACGTCCGTTTCTTGCAACTTCTAACGCATTGATTAATTGTAGGAATAGACTGATGAAGCTATCATTTGGAAACATGACATTGGAGATGAATATTTTCAACATTTGCAAGCAACCTGGAGATGATAATGATTTACAAGAAGTAGATCATATTGACGAATTAGTTTGTGATCAACTTGAATCTACTTTAAGTAAAAATGAGTTGGATGAATCTAAAGATTTGCAAATGATCTATTCTGAGAAAGAAATCACGGATGAAAAAAGCACAAAAAATGTTGATGTGAATCTTTTGTCAATAGTGACAACAAATTTGACATATGACATCACACCAATCGATGGTTACTTTCCTAATGAATACTTACTTTCTCTTAATCCAATGTCTTGGTATGATAAAAATATCAATTTTCTTGCTTTAGGAGATTTGCCAGCTGATTGGAGTACCAAAGACAAAGAAAAGTTTTTGAACGAAGTGAAGAACTTTTATGATGATGACCCTAACTTATTCAAATATTGTCCTGATCAAATATTTCAAAGATTCATTCCTGACAATAAGGTAAGTAGTGTCATTAAACTTTGTCATTCTGAAGCATGTGAAAGTGATTTCTCGTCAAATAAGACTGCTACAAAAATCTTTCAAAATGGATTTTATTGGCCCACCATGTTCAAAGAATCGCATGCATTCTACAAAACTTGTGAAAATTGTCAAAAAGTTGATACTGGTCAAAAAGTTTTGTTTTATAATTCTCAACTTTATGCATTCCCTAGAAAGCTAAGACCAAGATGGAGGAATTCTTATGGGGTCTGTGATATTGAGAATTCAATGAATGACAATGATTTTAAGAAAAATGAACATCGTTTGAAAGCTTACTTTGATAATTTTCCTAGTGAAAATAAATCAACTGGTTTGAATGATCTTGTAGATAAAGGTTGATTATTTTATTTCTCTTACATTGTTTTTGTGTTTTTTTTTAGTGATTTTTGCTAGTTTCTCCCACCCCGGTCAAATGGCGGATAACGGTACTCCGTGACTTAAGTTGGTTCTTTCAATTTCCCACAATAACTGATATCTGTATATACATTTCTGCAATTCTTTTAATCTTTCTTCCAATTCTCATTTGAAAATAGATATTAATCTTGCAAAATTGAAAAAGTATTTTCCTGCTTTGCCTCAAAATGCGATTACAAAAATTTACCATGCTAGATGTTGAAGATTGAGATTGTTAATGAATCATGGAATTCCTGAAGATATTCGCTGGTTGATTGAAGCAAAAGTTCAATTATCAGGTGAGTCCTCTAACTCCTTCATTTCACACATGCCTAGAACAGGTAAAAGTACTTTTACAAAAAAGCATCGTGCAAAACAACTGAAAGTCTGTCATCGATGTGCTAGATGGACTTGTAATATACAATGTCGTTCTTTAGGAATGGTATCTATAAACCATGAAGATAAAATACAATTCATTAAGGATGGCCTGAGTAAGGAGTCTTTAGATAACCTTCTATTGACTCTTGAGACGCATCCTAGGGGAGATGTGCATCGTGTAATTCATGATTTATGGCCACTATTTCATAAAGAACATGATCGACTTAGTCTTGGGAATCTGACTAAAAAAGACCATGTTTGCCAGTTTTTAAGAAAACTGGATGGGAAGCCTATCCTCGACCCATAGAGGGCGTTTAAGCCGTTCTTGGACGTAAAACTAAGGGAAGATGTGAGCCACAATCACAACTACCTGTACATACACATGCTCTTTGTGTCTTTTGGTTTTATTATTATGTTTTGTTGTTACTTATATTTGCTTCAGTGTCTTTCAGGTTTGTTAGTGTTCATTATTTCAAGTGATATCTTCTATACTCTATCTTTTTACCTTTAAACATTGAGGACAATGTCTTTTTTTAAATGGGGGGAGAGGGTAGTAGCTAAAAAAAAACTGTGTTTTCTATTTCATAAAGCATGTGCAAAATGATTGTTACTAGGATGGCAGAGTAAGGAGAATCTTTTATGACTCTTGAGACGCATCTTAGTAACCATTCGTAACAAGGTCTATCATAATACTTCTTGAAATATT
>SRLM01000442.1:74442-241089 GCA_015708895.1 Populus ilicifolia
AGTATCTGCGACCCGAGTTACTAAGCTCGTAGGGGTGTCTTAACACCTAATGCCCTAAGACCAACTGGTCTGGGAGTCATTAGCTGAAAGCTCGTTACATGGGTTAAAAATGCATGGTGTTTTAAGTTATATGTATATATATATTAAAAAAAAGAAAAGAAGACAAAAATAATAATCCCAACCCAAGGAAGTTAACCTTAAACATTAGAACACAAATTTTGTTTTCTTCCAAGAAAAGCCCCATAATTATATGTTGAGATATTGAGCACAAAAGAAAGGTTTATGAATATCTTGTTAAAAGGTATTGAGCAGGTATATAAATCTAACAAGAGTTTGTTTATCTGGATAAAGTAATGGAAGTTAAATGATGAATACCTTACTTTGTGAAATTTGCAAATTGTTTTTCTATTTTAACGCTTTGATTACTAGGGACTAGTAATAAGCCAGTTGGGGGGGTGTGATTAGTACTCAAAAGTGTATTTTTATCATGGTTTTATATCATCATTTTGCACTTAAAGTATCAATAACTCCTTAACTAAAGTACGTTTTATAATAATCTATCTAATAATATAAGATACCTTTAATTTGTCGTAAATGTTCATTTTAAATGCTGGCTTATCACATAAATGAAAGGATTGATTGATGACTTTAAGAACTTCAATTGCAAAGGCAAAGAGATGATCAAACTTAGAAAAGAGATGTCGGTGCAATCCAAACCGGAATACTGTTCGGTAATTGGGTCATATTTAGGTCTATAGATCTCAGATTTAGGTCTACCTTATATGGAGGAAAGGTAAGACATAAGCCTACAACTTTCATATGGAACCCAAGATCTAAAAAGGCCATTTTCAAGTCCAAATTATTGCAACAATAAAAAAGCTTAAATCTGTCCTCCAGCCCGAGCACTGTTCAGTATTTTGGTCATATCTAGAGTTCTATAAGTCAAAATGAGCTGAATTGTTTTACACAAAAAAGCTAAGACAATTGCCTAGAACTTTCATGTTTTCAAGTGGCTCTAATTTTGACATCATCAATGATGTTTTGGGTAGACAAGAGAAGATAAAGATTGTCACCAAGTCAAGGGTTGGTCATCTACTCATCAATTAGTCATCAAATTAATAGTTTCCAATTTTGGCCTATAAAAGGAGACATTTGCCATGCATTTAGGCATCTTGGTGTCCAGATCAAGATCATGCTCTTGTTTTCTCTCTTTGTATTCTTTATGCTTTGTTTTCATTAATATCAAGTTTATGCCTTTCATTTCCTTTCCTTTCCTTAGTTAACTTTTATGTTCTTATTTTGTTTATCTATTTTTCTTTCTTTCATTATGTCTAGCTAAGTTAATTATGTCAAGGTGAAAAGGTTATACTAATGGTGTAAGAATAAGTATGGTATAAACTTAATGTGGACTTTAATGTTTAATACTAACATGTTTTATATTTGTTATCTTATTTGTTTAATACTAACATGTTTTATATTTGTTATCTTGTTTGTTTAATACTAATATGTTTTATATTTGTTATCTTGTTCACTCTTTAATACTTTGCTTGTTAAATGACTAATCTTGATTTATGTTGTATAACAATTGGTACAACAAATGCTTGGCACTTTCATAGCCCATACTGTATGGTATAACTGACACCTGAGCTATGAAAGGAACTTGATTTGTTGTTAACATAAGTTATAATCACGAATGCTTGACGAAATTTACAAGTATTAGCATTAATTGAATAAGATGACTAATGTAATCATGTTAACAATCTATAATCTGATTGGAACCTCCTTTATGTGTGGTTTCCAATTGAACAATAAGAGTTTATACTATACTTGTTTGACATACCATTAATGGAATCTCTAACCTTGACATTTGTTATTATCATTGTTAATCCTTACTTTAATATCTCATCATCATCATCATCATCATCTTCTTCTCTTTCTTTATTATTATTATTATTGTTGTTGTTGTTGTTGTTGTTGTTGTTATTGTTGTTGTTATTGTTATTCTTGTTGTTGTTGTATTGTTGTTATTTATAATTTGTACAATATCCTCCCTGTGGTTCGACCCCGGTCTTGACGGGTTATTTATTACTTCGACACTCCTGCATTTGGGAGAAGACATTAATCTTTTCGTCATGCCATGGAACCTCCTTTGTGTGTGGTTTTCAATTGAGTAATAAGAGTTTATACTATACTTGTTTGACATACCATTAGTGGATCCTCTAACCTTGACATTTATTATTATCATTATTTAATCCTTACGTTAATCTTCCATCTCAAAGTTCTCATCAACTTTTTCTTCTTTTTCTTCTTCTATTACTACTACTACTAATATTGTTATTATTATTATTATTATTGTTATTGTATTATTGTTATTTATAATTTACATAATTAACCTCCATGTAATTCGACCCAGCTCTTGCTAGGTTATTTATTACTTCAACACTCCTGCACTTGGAATAAAACATCAATCTTTTGGTCATATCAATCACCCTTATAAAATATTTAGCAATCTAGTACTATTTATTTGAAATATCTTATGCTCATTTTATATAAATAAAATAAGAGAAAATACAAATATTATTGTTAAATTTCATCTATTACTCTTTGTCTTCTAAACTCTTATTGTTTTATTGTTTAAGGGTTTATTCTTCATGTATTTTACCTTTTCAACTAAAAAAAGGAAAATGCATGTCATAAATTCCTTATTACCAGTATAAAATATTCAGTAATATAGTATTGTTTATCTAAAATATCTTATGCTTATTTTATATAAATAAAAAAAGGAAAAATACCTACTTTACTGTCAAATTTCATCTATTACTCTTTGTCTTTTCAACTTTTACTGTTTTATTATTTAAATGTTTTTGCTTCATGTATTTCATGTTTTTCACCTAAAACAAGAAAAATGAAAGGTTATGGGTTCTCTATCGCCCTTATAAAATATTTAGCAATTTATTACTATTTATCTGAAATATCTTATGTTCATTTTATGTAAATAAAACAAGAAAAAATATAAGTGTTATTGTCAAATTTTATCTGTTATTGTATATCTTTTTAACTATTATTGTTTTATAACTTATAAATTAAAGGCTAGTTAATATCAATTTATCACTCATACACCATCCTAGTTATAAGATTCAGCTTTGGCTTAACAAGTCAAAAAACATATTTTTTGCTTTTTAAAAAAAAATAAAAAAACAAAATTGAATTAACCCTGAACAGGTGGCATAGTTATGTTATCACATGACATAAATTTAATTATCGGAAACTGTATAATATTAAGTAATACTCTAAAAGGCGTGGGGAAAACCTCTAGCTTTCCTCGTGCCTTTTAAGTTTTCCTATTATTAATATATTATATTATTATAATTATTATATTATAATTATATTATTCTATTGTATTATAACATATCTTAAAAAATATTGAAGCTGTCTTCTTTTTATTTTTTATTTTTTTCTTTTAATTAATTTTTTTGTTTAATGTAGTCTGGTAATGTTAAATTTTTTTATTTAGTTATCAGTTTTTCATGACAAGATTTTCAGGTTTGATAGATTAACCTGGTTTGACGAGTTAATGTAGATTTGTTTTTCATTTTAATTATTTTTTTTGTTTAGTTTAGTTTATTAATGTTAAATTTCTTTCTATTTAATTAGTAGACTTTCATGATACGTATTATGAGCTTTACGGGTTAACCCAGTTAATTCTGGATACATCAATTAATTTTTTTCTATTTAATTATCAAACTTTCATGACACAGATCTCAGGTTTAACGGGTTTACTTAGTTTGAAGGGTTAATCCGGTTAATTAAGATTTTTTTCTTTTTCTTTATTAATTCTTTTTATTGGTTTTCTTTCTTTGTTTTTTTAATTAATCTATTTAGTTATCATACTTTTATGACATGACCTTATAGCCAGACCCACATCCAATACTCTTCAGTTTAATATTGCAGCTAGACTCGCTTAAACTTAAGTTATGTAAATTTAATATTATTATTAATATTATAAATATTATTTTTGAGTCAAGTGTTGCAATTAGATCCAAGGCTTTTGAGTATATCTTTATAGAAGGACATAACATTTTTAGATCTTAGTTTTTTTTATATATATATATATATATTATTTTATACATAAAAAAAATTAACATGTGGCATATGCTTTTGGTTCCCCCCCTCCCTTTTCTTTTCTTTTCTTTTCTAAACCTTTTACTATGGACTACATAGTGCAGTCCGTAATGAAAAATCTTATATCTTTAGTTGATTTTTTTCTATAGTTTGTTAATATTAATTTTTTTCTTCATTAGTTTAGCTTAGTTGATTTAGATTTTTTTCTTTTTTTTCGTTAGTTTTTATCTTCCTGTAAGTTTTTTGCTTTTTGCTTTTTGCTTTTTGTATGCCTTTGGTTTTTTTTCCCTTTTTCTTTTTTGTTTTTAACTTGACACGGATCACAATGGTTTAACCCAGTTGATTTAGATTTTTTTTTTCTTTAATAATTTTTTTCTTGTAAGTTTTTTTCTCTTTACTTTTTCCTTTTTAATTAATCTTTTTTTTTAAATTTAGTTTATTAATATTAAATCTTTTTTCTATTTAGTTATCATATTTTCGTGACACGAATCCTAAATTTGATGAGTTAACCTAATTTAGCGAGTTAACTCGACTGATTTATATTTTTTTCATTAATTTTTTTCTTTCAATTTCATCTTTTAATAATGTATGTAATCCATAGTAAAAAGTCTGATTAATTTTTTTTGTTTTTTTATATTTTTTACTATGAATTATACAATGCAGTTTACCGTAAAAAAAATTGATGTTTTTTTAATTAATTCTTTTATTTAATTTATTGATATTAGTTACCTGAATTAATTTAAACTCTTGAATATAGTTTTATAAAAAAATTTAATATTTTTAAATTTTGACTTTTTTATATGAAAAATGACTCCTCACGTCATGTAACGAGTAAAAAAACAAAAATTTGAGGGATTTTATTTGAAAAATTATAATTGCATTAAGGGCATTTCAACCTATTAAGAATTTTTAGTATTAATAAATTGAATTCATGATTTCTATTGTTTTGCCATAAAGGTGCTCGTTGGTCAAATGCATTTGGTTCCTTAAACCAGTGATGAAACATCTGATTTGTTTTCGGGACAACAACAATCCAAGTTTTTCGTTGTTTCATTTCCACTTTCTTGTTTCCATGGCTGGTTTTTGCTCTGCATAAAAATCTTCTCACCTGGGCCTACTTTGTGAGTATATTTCTTCCATGTTTTGTCCTCTTTCAGTCCAACCAGACATAATCATGTCCTTGTTATCTCCAAAATCCTCTCCTTTCTCCCTCCATCCCTCCACCACTTCACCCGCCCCAAACAATAGTTTTTCCTTCCCACTCACTTCAATTCCAGTTTCCACACTAAACCACAAACACCCACTTAAATTCTTCAGCAATAGGAACTGGGTTTCTCTCAGAAAAAGATTTCATGCCAAATCTCCTGATTCTGATACAACTGAAAGTGTCTCAGCTTCAAGTGATGGCTCATCATCATCATCATCAAGTACAACTAGTTTCTTGTCTTTTCTTTGCCCTCTTCTCAAGCTCCTTTCTGTAAGTGTCGTCAACAACTCCTAACTAAACATATCGACGTTTTCGTTTTAATTGTTAAACATTTTACATGGATTATGCTGAAACTCTCATGTTATATACTAAACTGGGTTGGAACATGAAAGTTTTGATCTTGTCTATGAAGGTTGAAACTTTTTCTTTCTGTTGGTCCATGTGCAATATATAAGAAAACTTGTGCTTTTATAGTGTATGTATTACATACTTCTGTTGGGATTGAATTCTTATCGTGTATAGACATAATCCTTATAATCATTCAGAAATTTAGGGGTTTAAAATGATCCTTTTGTGCTTCATTTAATTAGGGTCTGGTTCTTTCTTGCAGGGAGGTGATCCTTCTCAAGAACGGAATTATACTTTAGAGGTAATCTCTTCGGACAGTTCCCTTGTTTTAGCATCTATTGTTTGCTGTTTGCTTGCTGTTAACAGTTCATTAACATTAATTTTCTCTTTTAGCCCCGTCTCTATTGTTGGTTTCAGTCGGTATTCCCGCTCAATTTGTATTAGAAGTGTTTGAAATGACATACACCGTAGTCTCAAATTTTTTTATGGAACTTTCCAGTGTAGGCATTGAATGCATGATTAGGAAATGCTTAAATTCCTGAACAATTTTATTTATTCGTATTTGTTGTTTAATAGTAGATAGCAACGTCTTCCTTGTCTACCTTGGCACGACTTCCATGGGGATCAAGATCACTATCAGAGAATTTGAACAACCAAGAGACAACCATTTCAGATCCTCCTAAACCTTTGCAACTGTATGAATTTGGTATGTTTCGTTCCAAGTGCATGGTCAGCGTTCCAATAACACTGTTGTTCATACTGCATGATATGTAGAGAATGTACCTTTTCTCCCTCTTTTTAAGTGGATCAACAATATTTAACAATATGATCTATGCCTTCGTAGTGCATAATCGATAGACCATGACTAAGAAGCAAATTATTTACACATCAGATTCTAGTATGTGCTAGGACTTACATGCTTCTAACTCAGTTTTTATGCTATGTGGTGCATTTATGATTAGTGATGGCTTAATATTTTGAAAAGGGTTGCTTGTTTTGTTAGGATTGGGATTTTCAAATTAAAATCGAATGTTCTTTTTGTACAGAAGCATGCCCCTTTTGCAGGAGGGTCCGAGAGGCAATGACTGAGCTAGATCTTTCTGCAGAGGTGAGGAATGACATTCTTTTTATTTCAGGGCGGCTTGGTTGTGATGTTGATATAGGTTGCAACCTTGCAGGCAGGTTTAGTTGCTGTCTTGTTATCCCAATAAAGTCTCATAGTTCACATCTTATCTTTCTATTATGAGCTAAGCTCACATTCCTTCCCAATTTCCTGATATTTCCCACCTTTCAGTGTTGAATACCCAAGAGCTGATTTGCCTTGAGGCTAAGACGATCATGGCATTTTTCATAATCACCTTGTGGTGAACATATTATCATCCTGATTAAGAATAGGAAGTGAATCTTTTCATAAGATTTAAACTCATTTATCATCATTTTACATTATAGGCTCCAAAAGAAAATCAAGATAAAATAAACATTGACAATCAGCATGGAGTCTTGAACGTATCCAATTTGTGCAACTAATTAAACATGCATTTGCAGTGTAATCATACAATAAGTCTATGTTTGTGGTGTGATACTTTAACCTTTTGAGTTGCCCTGGTATATCACAATCATTTAGTTATGATATTGAAAATATGATATAAAATCAGTTGGATTTTAAAGCAGTTTGTTTCTGAAGAAGGTCATATCTTCAGGTTGGATCCAATTGCACCTCATATTATAGTGAATCTTGTTCATTTTCAGCCTTGAATACTTTCTATGTAGAGAAAGTGAAAAGGCCAGAAAAATGACAGAACACAATGATAAAGTCTAGGGCTTGCTATCACCGAGTGCATGTTTGACCTAGTACTCATCTTTAAAAAGCAAAATAGACATGGAATTGAATTTATATGTTCTATCTCAAGTCCCTTCGCTGTTTCGGTAACTTAAATATGAATTCTTTGAAAAATGGTTTTCATATAGTTTTTCTCATTTAGTCCTTTGACATGTATGTACAGGTATATCCTTGTCCAAAAGGCTCTGTAAGGCATAGGGAAATAGTCAAAAAACTTGGTGGTAAAGAGCAGTATGTGATTCCTTTAGTAAGATTTTATATTATGTACTTTTGCTTTATGTGAATTTGTGATAAGCTGTATCGTTGTGTTATTAAGTCCCAGTGGGTCTCTGGACTTTTTTGATCCTTTGTCTGGAGTCGTGACTATTCATATCAATGCCAGGAATGCAAAAGTTAAGTACATACCACATATTTAACATGCCATTTGGTGGAAGCTTGCCTTTTCATGGGGTTGATTTCTTAATCTCTATTTCTAACTTGCGTCATTGAAGCTCAGGCATGAAGCTTATTTGTTTGAATCTTGCTCTGTTTGCATTATTTCCTCTCTTTTTTCCTTCTAATTGCTTTAGTCACTAAAATTTTCCATGCAGGTTTCCTTTTCTTGTTGACCCAAACACTGGTGTTTCAATTTATGAAAGTGGTGAGTGATGAAGCATCATTTTGTGCAAGTTATGGGTCCTAGATTAATAATTACTAAATAGTTTGTCTTCCAGGTATTGTTGCTTCTCCAATTGCCAATACTAAATAGTTGGCCTCAATGATGCATGGCAATAAAAAGAAAGTGATTAATTATGGGAAAAAAAGTTTACCTCTCTCTGTATTTCAGTCTGTGGTTAATCAATTAATTTGTTGCAAACTATAGGTCTCTTTGGTCAGCAAGATTAAAAATTTACACAGTAATATTTAAGTGAACTCATTTCCTTTCCCGGGGATTGCATAAAGAGGAATTATCATGGTGTATGCTAGCGCTGTGAAGTAGGATAATAGGCAGCCCAGAGATCTAAAGATCCCATGTGGTGAGGTTTTGTAACTATTGGCTATGCTTCATGCATTAACATAATTTTTGTATGAAGTTCCATCTAATAGGTGTTTCAGTATAGTAGTTCTGGAAATAGATATTCCTTTAAGAAGTGAGCCAGTATGTTCGGAGAGTCCTATTTGCATAACCTTTTAAATGATTACTCATTCAACTTTGGTAGACTCTTTGCATAGAATAGGTGCAATCATCTAAAAGATGATCAGGTTTCTGCTTAAAATGCTGATGTCATTGACCACGCATCTTTTACTCTTTTGGTTTGTTTGGAGTTTGAATAAATTGCTTAGAAATTGAGATGGAAACATAATTAATGAATATAGTATGTATATCTAATTGATCATTCTTTCCTTTCCTTTTCCTTTCCTTTTGTTTATCTTTTCTTTTCCCGGTAAAGTTTCTTTTGTGTTTTTGGACGCTAAAATGCAAAAATCTTTGGGCGGGAAAAAAAGGGATATAAAATTGATCCTCTCACCATTGTCATTGGTTATGAGCACTGAATGTATGTAATAAATTATGTAATAAATTTTGTGAGGGGACTTAACATGAACTAACCTGGTGTTATCAATGTCATTGTTATGGGAGAATGTTACATATTTTCACAGCCTAGTTGTATGACACATTATTTTCGTACTTGTTTTGATAGGTGACATTGTGAAATACCTATTTCAGCAATATGGTAAAGGTAGAAGTCCCTCAATGGGTCTTTTGGAAAGGTAATCATCTCCAAAATTAGTGAATTGGTCGTGGTTTTGTTCTCTTCTCATGTCTAACTTGGCTATTCTCTCTAGCACGTTGTTTACAGGATGGATGCCAACAATTCTACGAGCAGGTAGGGGAATGACCTTGTGGGAAAAGGCCAGACTAGATCCACCATCCAAGAAGTTGGAACTTTTCTCATTCGAGAACAATCCGGTAAGCAAATGGTTTTGAATTCACTGTTGACATATCACTGAGTAATGAAACTGACATTGCGGTAACTGGTATCTTGAAACACTAGTTTCCTTCTCTTGATTTTGAGACGGCAAGTGCTAGGACCTATTTGGTTCATATTTTAAAACTTGGTTTCCTGAAACATGATGAAACTCTTCGTGGTTTTCAAAACTCATCTTATTAGCTGTTTCAGATTGTACCTTTAGTTCTCTTCTGAACACTGTTTTTGGCAGACAAAAGAAATTTAAATCTAGTGATTATCAAACTTGATTCAGAACTCTAGCAGTTTCAGATTGCATTGTTGATTGAAGCTCCATTAAGAACTGTGTTTTTGACAGAAAGAAAAACTTAATTTCTAAGGAAAGGTAACGAGGAGAAGTTATCATGAAATTAGAGCAATATTATTCCAAAAACATTTTCTTGACCTTTGTTCGTATGCTTAAATTAAGAGCTACATTCCTGCTCCCAATTTTGCTTTCATGAGATGACAGTTTTATGGATTAACTTTCCAAGTTTTGCAACTATCAGATGGATAGCTGGGCCAAAATAAATGCTAATTCTCAAAAGCACATGTTGTAATATACAGTATACTCACATTTTTTACCTTTTAATACCCGGCCAAAATAAGCAAGAATTTTGCATCAATTTTGTGCTGTATGTAATATGTTACCTTCCTGACTTTTCCTTCTTTATAGTATGCAAGACTTGTGCGTGAGGCACTATGTGAATTGGAGCTTCCATATATCCTTCAAAATGTCGGAACAGGGTCTCAGCGAACAAAGTTACTTGTTGATTCATCTGGATTCCAAGAGGTCAGCTTCAGCCTTTGCAGAATGTCTACGTTATTTTCAATTTTTATAGTCAGTCTCTGTTTTTTTGTTTTTCTTGAAATTTATTTTTCTGCTTGCCATAATGCTGCATCATATGCCTGCCGCCTGCATTAGTAAATGATTACAGTGCCCTACAACACGCTGAAGGCTCTTGAACCTAACTTGGAAGCAGTGCTTACCTCCTCGCAGAGCCATTATAAGTGCTTCTCATGCATGTATCTATTGAGTACTTGCCCATGCCATGAAAAGATTACTAACAAAAAATATTCATTTATCTTTCTTTGCATATATTATGTGGGATCTAGCAATAAATACACAAATTTTCTTTCCCCTTTTTACCATACAGGTGCCTTACTTGATTGACCCAAACACCGGTGTGGAAATTGGTGACTACAAGAAGATACTGGCTTATTTGTTCCAAACATATTCAGCAGCAGCAGCATAATTTCAACACCAGAGTCCAGAATGTGAGAAAGAGGTGCTTTTTCACAATTGACAAGCCAGTATTGCTGCGCATGTGTAGACGAAACAAAATTAGCTGCAAAGCTGTTACATTGATAGAACGAGACCCACGAACTTATTGTACGGAGATCAGAGAGAGATCATGTTCTTCCGCTTCAATTTTGTGCTGAATATGCAAGGTAGATGGGACCAACAAATGAGTAGAACCCATTGAACTTCGTTCCAGCAGAGGTTGTATATGCACCGCGCCCATGTAGTAGTATAAGATGATCAAATCGTTCATCACTTGCAGCTCTGGCATCTACTCATCACTTGTCGAAAATATCATGTGAATCACAACTTGGTTTAAACAACATAAAGATCGATCCTAGGCTGGAAGGTTAGATGAATCCATGATCAATCCAATACTCCTCTCTCACTGGTTTGCCAAACGCATTAGTCAGGCGCTAGAACGAGCACAATTTCAGCGGAGCACCATCATGCTACACATTGAACCTTTGGGTTCCACACATGAGGGCGAGACTGTTAAGAAATCCCAAGAAGTAGGGATCGAAGTGTAGAATTTCCTAAACTATAGGGTCAAATATATACTTGGTCGTGTACCCCTCACCTTCTTGGTTGTATCCGCCCAACCCAACACAGCACCAAATCCATGTATGTGTGTGTGTGTCTATATATAATCATAGTCAAATCAAAACCACTCAAACTCGAACAATAATCCTTCTTTCGTCAGCCAAACCCTAACAGTACGTCCGATGGCCGCCTCGATCTCCATTTCCAGACTCATCCTCTCCTCTCCAACCCAAATCTCCACCACCGCTGCCACCGCCAAATCTTTCCTCTCATCTCTCCCTCTCAAACCCAACCGCCTACCCAAGCCCCTGAGAACCACCACCAGAAGATTCTCCACTATCTCCGCTACCATTTCTGTCGGGGACAAACTCCCAGAAGCCACCCTCTCCTACTTTGATTCCGAAGGAGAGCTCCAAACCACCACAATCTCCTCCCTAACATCCGGGAAAAAATCAATCCTTTTCGCTGTCCCGGGCGCCTTCACCCCAACATGCTCCCAGAAACACCTTCCAGGTTTCGTGGAGAAATCGGCAGAGCTAAAGTCAAAAGGGGTAGACACAATCGCGTGTATATCAGTTAACGACGCGTTTGTGATGAGAGCATGGAAGGAGGATTTGGGGATAAAAGATGATGGAGTGCTGCTTTTGTCTGATGGGAATGGGGATTTTACGAAGGCAATAGGGTGTGAGTTGGATTTGAGTGACAAGCCAGTTGGGCTAGGAGTGAGGTCTAGGAGGTATGCGTTGTTGGCTGAAGATGGGGTTGTCAAGGTTCTTAATTTGGAGGAAGGTGGAGCTTTTACTTCCAGTGGAGCTGAGGATATGCTCAAGGCTCTCTGAATCTTCTTTTGCTTTCGGGTTCCTCTCTTGTCAATAAATAATAAAAACTTGAATCCCTGTGCTGTGTTGTGCTCTGTTTTGATGTGGAGAATCCTCTGTTTCCATATTAGAAATATGTGATGGGATCAAGTGCATCTTCTACCTCTGATCAGCTTGATTAAGTGCATCTTTTCATAAGATTGGAACTCAACTGTTGGAATGCAAACATTTTTTAATTACATCCCATGCCATTTGGAGGAAGATTGCCTCTCTTTTTTTCCATGGGGTTTCGTTTCAAACCGTTGCATCATTGAAGCTCAAGCGTGAAGCTTGCTGGTATTGAGTCCTGCTCTGTTGCATTTCTTATTTCCTCTTTTTTGCCTTTAATTGCATAGCCGCTAGCGCAAACACTCGTGTTTCAATTTCAAAAAATTCATAATTTGAACAAATAATGTTCTTGATCGCACTGCTAAACACCCTCGGTGGTTGATAATCATCAAAAACAAATAATGTTTTTGTCTTTTGTTACTTCGTAAACATCATCAAAATCCAAATTGGATCCATGGAATAAACTTTTATTGAAGATTTTATAAAAGTAAAGAACAAAACAAAAAAATAATAATAATGAAGTCCAAAGAAAAGATCATCTAGCATAACACGAACAGGGTCAGCAGGACTTTGTTTATAGAGCAGATTCATGGTGATAAAGCATATAACGAGCAACATTGTTAAGAGCAGAAAAACATTAACAAGCTTAACTCTCTTGTTCTTGATGATGCCTGAACTCCCGCTACAGCCACGAGATTTTGCTTCAACAACATACCACTGCATTACTCTTATCTCTCATGGATAATGAAATTAATGCCATTACTTGACTATAACAAATTATGCATTGTGCACGTTAGAACCTCAACATCTCTGTATGTTTTTTCACTTTTGAGGTGAGCTTTTCCTTCATAATTTTAAATCCTCAACATCTCTGGACTGTAAATTTTTTCTTTTAATTTCTTTAACATTAACATATAATAATTAATTCCTTAATTAGTGTCTTTATAATACCAGTTAACTAAAATGGGATATCTTGTAATTAATATTTTTTTGTTTTAACAAAAACCTAGAGAAAGAGAAGGTTTTACCTACCCTATAAATAAATCATTATTTATTAGAATAGTTATTTAATAAAATTACCCATAGCCCAAAAAAACTTTTAAAATAAGTATCAAGATAATTTTTTTTTTAACATGATATAATCTTCAATAATTTGTGCAGGGTTAGGTTAGTAACTTTAATTATATAATAAATATTATTTTGAAAAACATGCCACAACGTGTTGAATGAGTGACTTTCATGCCCTTCAGCTAGCATGTACAAGATTGTTTGGTCATTAAACGTTACTTTTCAGGGTAATATTTGAAAAGTTTTCACACCGTCCATGATGTGATTGTCTTTATATCAAAATCATCTCTAGTTTGACACCGAAATTGTTTTTTTATTCTCTTTCCTCTTCTAAAATTTCACACCAAAGCCTTTAAGAGTTTACATCTATCTCTTTAATTTTATTATTTAATATTTTATTTGATAAAAATTAAATTTCAACTTTTTTCTTTTCATTTTAGTTTTTATTGGAGTTATTAAGTCCATGGTTGAAAAGTTTGCAAATTAATTAGGTACAACTAAGAACTTTTATTTTTATTATTTTTTTTCTCTACAATATTGAGTTATTTAATAACCCAGAAAGGATCTAGTTGGGTTCTTTTTATCTTTTTTTTTATTATTAATTTTTTTGTCAGTTTATTTATCATCATTGTATTTTTTAATTCATATTATTTAAATTATAAATTAAACTTATAACTTAAGTTAGATTTTTTTTCCTTAGCATTATTTTTTTTAATGTTTTTACCTTTAATATTAGGTTGTTTAATAATCTAGAAGGTTTAGGTTAGAGTATTTTTTACCTTCTTTTTATTATAATTTTTTATCAATTTATTTTTTTATTATATTTTTTTATTTATAATATTTGAATTACCAATTAAACCAATAATCAGAGTATTAAATATTTTTTTCGTTAGCATTATAATAGCATTATAATTTTATGTTGAAAAAAACATTTAGTTGGCCATATTAGAGCATGGCCCACAAATCGAATATGTAATTAAAGTCACGTGGCCATAGATCTAGTATGTGATTGAGGTGGTAACCAAGATTATGGTATATAATGTTTTTATCTGAAAAGATATTAAAATAATATATTTTTTAATATTTTTAATATTAATATATTAAAATGATAAAAAAAAATTTATAAAATTATTTTGAGGCTTAAAAAATATCAATTTTTTTTTGAAAACCAACCCCACCTCAAAATCATGCCTAAATCTCAAGTTTTGAAGGTTCTATCATCCATCCTTTCTTTCTTGGTGGGCTAAGTTGAATACTAATGTTAAGAATCACGCAGAATTTCTAAGAATAACACTCGTTTCGGACACGCTTGGGCAGATGATCGTTTGTTGTTCAAATTGAAAGTTTAACACTCCGTCTAAGAAAAGACTTGGAGTGCTGGATTCAATATGTGAGAAATGGTTAACAATAGGGATCGAGAATGTTATTGGACCAGGCCTAAACCGGCCTCTTATTTAAATGTGGGCTGGATTGTTTTGCTTTAGGTTGGGCTCAATAAGCCCATTATAAAAAGGGCAAGAAAGCGGCCTTTTGGGACCTTTCTCACTCCTACGAGTTTTGAATTGAACAGTGGAAGGTAGTCTGTCCCAATTTCTATATTCCTACAAATCTTTCAGCTTGAAACCTTCAAAGAAAAATTCCAAATTTTTTACTTGTATAGTTCTTGTTGGAGGGAACATTCAATAATTGTTTTTAAAAATATATATATTGGAGGGCTAAGTTCTAACTCCTGAGAGTGGGAGATGGTGACCTCTGAACGTTAGTTATTCCAGTGGAAAGAGAAATTTTAAGAGCACATTTGCTTTTGCAATTCAAAAATATTTTTAATTTTTAATTATTTTTTTATAAATATTAAAAATAATTTTTTAAATAAAAAAAATTATTATTTTAATATATTTCTAAGTAAAAAACACTTAAAAAATTAAAAACATTAATAATTATAAATGTCAATTGTCATGTACATAGCTCCCTTGCACGCCTTCACTGTGATAAGTAAAAAAATCAATTTTGGTAAAATATAATTTAAATAAATTGAGAAAAACAAGCTCTACTAAAATTCAAATAGAATTGGACAAATTAAATATTGCCGGAGGATACGTAACACACACAGAGTTAAATCTTTAGAAGTTAATATTTTTATGATTATGAAAATTTATTAATTAATCATTCAAAACAAATAAAAATATTATTTAATCAATATTATTAATTTATCAGATTTCTTCCTCTTTCTCATCCTCCTCAACTACTCCGAGATTGATGGATGAGACCGAGCCTAGAAATCCAAGTAATTTATTTATGCATATTTTGATCAATTTAATTTATAATTTTCTGTAGATTTGTAAGGAAAAAAAAAATCAATGGAACCAACATTTCTTTTCTGATATATATATATATATATTAATTCGTAGTTATAATTACTTTACTTACAGTTCATCCCAACCTCCATCGATGACGGAAGCAGACAAAAGAGTAAAGTAACCCGAAAAAAAATAATATAAACCTCATAATTAGACCTCCAATATTCGAAGAAATAGAAAACGAAAATTGCTTTTCAACTCCAATAAAGGGCTAAAAGACAGCACATATACGCCTTTTTATGTGGGAGAAATAATCATCGTATCATCGTAAGCCTCCTCCAACTACTTCACATGAATTTGTAAGAAAATAGGAAATAAAAATATAATTATTGAACCACACCAGCAGATACACCAACCCTGCATGTTATTTGCTCTCTTGTCAACATCAAGCCCTCCATGTTTCCTACCTTCCTTGCTTCATTTCTACGATTAAGATTCCAGCAAATTGTTTGTGTTGTAAAAGTATTTTTTTTTTAAATTAAAATAATTGGCTCACCTTCCATTTTCATGTCACTTCCCTTCTTGTTTCTCCAGTGAAATGTCACCAGATGTCAATCTCCATTATCATGGTTTGGTGCAACCTCTGACCTTACAAATAATTAATTGATTTTTCTTCAAATGCCAATATTTTACATTTTGAGATCACAACTATGATTATTATATCTTCACATACAAGAACAAGGACAGATTAACATTATTTCGTCACCTAAACCTTTCTCTAAGAAACACAAGGAAATAATTTCTTGTCTCCTGTCAGCTCCTTTCATCAATATAGACTTGGATGGCCTCAGTTCATCATGATGTACCCAACACAAGAGCCTTTTCCTCTCTCCCTCCTCTCTCTCTCTATCCAAAGAAAAACCAGACTCATCAAGAACCATGAGACCCAACAAAAACCAATCTCCCATTAACATCAAGATCATCACCCTCGGTTTATTCTTTCTTCTCTTCCTTGTGCTGGTAGCTTGGTCAAGCTTCTCATCTCCGAGATCAAATCCATCCCCAAAGGCAGAAAATGATGACCTAACAAGCCCTTCATCAAGTCTGTCCACCGATGAAGAAGATCAGCCAAAACCATCAACACCAGCCTGCCCTTCTCTTCCCTTGACACCAACATGCACCAAAACCCCACCTTCTTTAGCCAATGCTCTTGTCCATTACGTTACAACGAACATCACCCCACAACAAACCCTCAAAGAAATCTCAGTCACGTTAAGGGTCCTGGAGAAAAAGTCACCTTGCAATTTCCTAGTCTTTGGTCTTGGTCACGACAGTCTAATGTGGACATCTCTAAATCATGGCGGCCGAACTGTTTTCCTGGAAGAAGACAAGGCTTGGATTGAGCAAATCACAGAGAAACTGCCCTCTTTAGAGTCCTACCATGTGACGTACGACACCAGAGTGCATCAGGCGGATGGGCTCATGGAGACAGGAATGGGAGATGAATGCAAAGTCGTAAGCGACCCCAGATTCTCAAAGTGCCAGCTTGCTCTTAAAGGGTTCCCTAGTGATATTTATGACATGGAATGGGACTTGATCATGGTGGATGCACCTACTGGGTATCATGACCAGGCACCAGGGAGGATGACTGCAATCTACACGGCTGGATTGATGGCTAGGAACAAAGAGAATGGAGAGACTGATGTGTTTGTTCATGATGTTGATAGAGTTGTGGAGGATAAATTCTCCAAGGCTTTTCTCTGTGAAGGATACATGACTGAGCAGGAAGGGAGGTTAAGGCATTTCATCATTCCTAGCCATAGAACTCGTTCGGGCAGATCTTTTTGTCCTTAGAGTCCCTCATCTCTCTTTTCTGCTTAGATTTGTTGTCATTGTTTCTCCTGATCTTGTTTCTTTTCATATAAAATATAAATTTCCGGGCAAAGGGTTTTTTATTTTCATATATGTATTTTATATTGTTCCCAATTAATTTCTCTTCCCTCGGATTCTATTTTAATTAATTTGGTTAGTTTTTTTCCATATATATATATATATATAATCGGATTGTTGCAGCGGTTTTTTTTAGAAGACCAAATAAATCAAATTAATGATAGTTATTGTTAATCGGATATGTTTTATAGTAAATAATTTGTATTACAAACTTTTTTTATATTAGCCTTGTCACAGAGTCTGTGATAGCGAATGACTAATTTGTCTTATTTTAATATTATCAACTTAACGTGTTAAAAACAAAATCATCAATTAAAAAAATTCACTTATTGATTAACAAAACACACAGAGTTTGGTGAAATCGTTGCGGTCACATATATAAAATATTATTATTTTATTTAGTTTTTTATTCAATTTTACTCTTTACTAACCCAATTTTTTAATTTTAATTATTTTAAAAATTATGTTTTATAATTTTTTATATTAAATTATACACCTGCCTCATGAATTTTTTTTATATCACCTGTTCTTAAAGATCATTATAATGTTAAAGCATTTAAAATAAAAGTAGATAAAACTAAATATAAATGTTTTGTAATTTATTTTAATTTTTTTTTATAAATTTATTTTAATTTTATAATTCGATTATAAATTTGATAAATTAACTCTTCCTGAGTCATATTATTTTTTAAATATATTTTTTCATTGAAAATTTTTCAATATTATATTGATTATAAATTAAATTTTATAATTTATTTTAATTTATTTCTAATAAAATTATTAAAATTATAAATTTAAAATGTTAATATAAATTAATTCGAGTTGATTCAGTATATTATCGTTTTAATATTTAATAAAAAATTATTTTAAAATTTTTAATAAAATTATATTTATATTTGTTATCATAATTATACTTGAACTTAGCAGGGAAACCAAACACATTAAATAAATCTCCACGTAATTTAATTTTTTTTACAAGAAAACATTTCAGCAATATCTAAGTAATTTTTATTTTTTTACATTAAAAAGAATTTATCTCACCCGCATCTTTGCTTAAAAAAAATCATGAAAAATATACCTGAAAAAACATAGATGGGTATAATAAGGCCACCTAAGGTACACTCACCGGAGGGAAAAGGAAAATCTAAGGTCAGTAAATATAAAAGGAAAACGTTGAGTAATGATAGGACACATGCACATATTTAAAAAATATATATAGCCTGCGGTTTTTTTTTTTTAAATNTGGTGTTAAAGTGCATGTCTGTCCTCATTTATTTTTGTTTTTTAATTTTAGTCATTATAATTTTTATTGCTTATTTTTTTTGGCCCTTTAATAAATTTTTTTATATTTTTAATTTAGTTCTTAAATTATAATTTGTTATATATATATATTAATTTGCTATTTATTATTTTAATTTTAATTTTTTTACTTTTTTATTAAAAGTTTATTAGTTTTTAATTTCATCATCTAATTAAAGTTTGTATTTTTTTTAATGTGGCCCTCATTTTCTTGATTTTCCTTTTCTTTTGCTAAAGTTTTTTTCTCTTTGCAATCTAACTCTTTAATTTAATTTTTTATGTCCTCTAATTTACTTTCTATTTTGATTTTCACCTCATTCTTTTAATTATAATTTTTTATATGGCTAATTTTTTTTTCAATTTCATCATTTGACTATAATTTTTTTATATTTTTAATTTAATCCTTAAATTATAATTTGTCATATATATATATATTAAGTTGCTCCTTATTATTTTGATTTCTAATTTTTTTTGGCTCTTTTAGTAAAAGTTTATTAATTTTTAATTTCATCAAAGTTTGTTTTATTTTTATTTTTTCAATATAGCCCCTCATTTTCTTGATTTCCTTTTTCTTTTGTTAATTGTTTTTTCTCTTTTCAATCTATCCCTCTAATTTAATTTTTTATCCCTTATAATTTACTTTTTATTTTGATTTTCACCTTATTTTTTTAATTATATTTTTTTAGCTGATTAAGTTTTTTTTCAATCTCATCTTTTGACATTTGAGTTGTTTGGTGTTCAGGATTAGGTTTTGTGATTTTTTGATTTGTCATGCTTCCGATCTAATAACACAGGTCATGAATTTTAAGAGTTAACACAATTAAAAATCTATTTTTTCCTCATTTTTTTTATAATTTTATCATTCTATATTAATTTTTTTATATAAAAAATTATTTCATGGTTATCTTTAATTTCTTTTATATTAGTTTATTCCAATTTCATGGTTATCTTTAATTTCTTTTATATCATTCTATATTAGTTTTTTTATATAAAAAATTATTTCATGGTTATCTTTAATTTCTTTTATATTAGTTTATTCCAGTTTCAAAACCTAAATTATGAGTTTTGCAGGTCTTTTCTAGATATAGATTTTTTTAATATGTTTTGTTTTTTATTTTATTTTTGAAGATTTGTTTTAGTTTTATACATATAAGCTTTATTTCCTAAAAAATATTTATTTCAAAGTAATATTTTTGATCTATTTAACTTTGCATTATATTTTTTTTCCTGTTCTTTTATTCACTCACTTTCATATCTATATCTAATTCTATTATCTTATATTGATTTTAATAAAAAAAAAAATCTAATGAACAACAAAGGATAAATGTCTCATTTTACAAAATCAAATATCTTGATATGTATGCATTTACTAATTTTTTTAATTTTACTTTTAGTTATTTTTAATGACTTTTTTTTATTTACATAGATGATTATTGGATAAGTTTTTCAGTTTAAGTTTTGGATTTTTTACGTGGAAAATATCAAAATAGATTATATGCTTATATTTTTTTTTAAAAAAAATTATGACCCGCGATGAAACATGAGTCAAATAGCCAAAAATTATATAGGTAACATGCCCGTTTTGTTTTTTCAAAACACTGAATACTTTAAACATAGCAAAATATAAAAGTTTTTTCCTTTGAAAATTTTCATTAAATTTTTTTTATTAAAATCTTAGCAGAGTTTTTTCTATATTTAAAACATTTTAAATTATTGATAATATTTTAATTAACACTAAATATATTTTCAATCTTTGATCCAATCATTCCAGGTCAAAACAACCATCACAACAACAATACCTCTAGCATAACTTCTTAATAACATAATAAGGTAATGTATATGAATAACATTGTTGTTCAAGCATAATTCTCATAAAAATAAGATAAGCCAAATTATACTACTTTTTAATTTCATTATTCCTTAATTCACAAACATAAAATAAAACTATTTAGAGAATTTAAAGGAGCTAAATGATTAATATCAATTTCAAAATAATTAAGTTATAAAAATTATCATCTAAATATTTTTACATAGGTTAGATTCCAATATTAAGGTTTACATGTTTTATCCAAAATTTATTAGATAACCAAAAAAATAAAATATATCAAGCTTACAAGAACATGGGTACAACTAAATAGATCTACTTTGGTTGGGAAAATAAAGGCCTTAAAAAAAAAGAAATCTTAATACAAATTTAAATCTATTTATATTTTATATACCTTCTCAAATTCAATTTATTATATTTCATCAAGACACAACTATGTTTTATATGTAATCTGTATCATTGATTTATTATTATTTTCTCCTTTTATTTTCAGCTTCAGATAACTATGTTATTATCATTTTTATTATAATTCCTAAATGTTGATAGCATTGGTTATCTTTAATACAGATAGATCAATCAATATTGATATTGTTTCTAACATCAATATCATTAGTTATCAACACTTAGATGACTAATTAGAATATGTTGACATATTTTTTTTTAAGCATCATTAGTTATCGCCACCTTGAGCTACTAATCAAATCAAGTGTATGTCGTTGATATCAATATTACCTTATCGGCATTATTAGACCCCATCACCTGGGATAATTAATCAAATAATAATTTTGCCAACATCAAACCAACCTTATTAGTATCATTAGCCCCAATAATTAGCTTAGCTAATCAAGTCAGTGCAAAAATTTATTTTATCATGGTTTTGATGATACCAATGTGATCGCATGGATATCATTAATTTTGTTAAATTTGGAGTAGGTAATCAAGATTTCAGTAAATGTTGATGTAGATGTAACTTCATCAACATCATTAGCTCCTATTAATCAAGACAATCAATTCTACTTTTCTTTTATTTTTTTCCCTTTACTCTTTCAAACTAAATACATGGTCTATCCATATAATAAGTTGACAATTTGAGTATAAATAACAATTAATAAGGTGTATATATATACCTACTTGTCAATCACGACATGCCAACTTATACTCTATACTCAAGGATTAGCTATAGTAACATCCCCTGTTAATACAATACCCATATATTACGAATCTTTTTTAATAACTTGGAAACCTTAATTAAATTATCACAAAATCTATATTTAACTTAATACGACACCCTTATTCTAATTACGCAAACATCTCCTTTAGTTATCCATCAGTATCTCATTAAATTTTTTTTATTTCTTGTTTATTTATTTTCCTTTTACACAAATAGATTTAATTTGTCTCAGTCAAGTTCATACCCATTAATATAACCCAATCTTATATGAAATATGAACTAATTCTATCATTCTTATTATTGTCATATTTGCTATATTTGCTATCCTTGACCGAAGCCTTCACCTAATATGGGACATAGTATTTCTTTAAAATTATGAGTAATTTAATTCTTATATACTCTTAAACACCTTTACTAATACTTACTAATAATATTTCCTAATCAATTGAGTTAAAAAATCACATCCCTCCTTTTACTAGTGTTGGTTGAAATCCATTTACAAGGTATAAAATTTCTTTAAATCTCCAAAAATTAATACTTTATCTATCAATTTTTCATGTCAATAACCATTAATAAACATTAATATCATCATTCAAACCATTCAATGCACTAAAACCCTAATATATATTTCAGTAATTCAAGCTCATTGCATGGAAAAATCACAATTCATCTTGTTAAGCATAATCCTTGCTTTTAAATTTCAAGAAATTTAGAGTAAATCACATAAAAGAATACAGGTTTTTCTTTACCTCTTCCTCTTAGCTTCCAAGAACTTTCTCAAACACTAAAACTTCCTAATTCACTCAATTTAGGTTTTTTATCACTCAAAATCTCCTCTTAACACTTTAATTTATCCCTTCCCAAGTGTTTTTAATGAGATTTTTCAAGAAAAAAAATATGAAATCTTCCTCTTTTCTTTCCTTTCTAATGGCCGGCCACCTTGGTCTTCAAAGGAAGCCAATGGCTTTTTACACCCCTCGCCCTTTTCTCCTCCAAAATCACTACAATGCCTCTTCTTAATTAATTTGAGTGTTTTTCATTTAACAGTATATTCTATTTCGGTTAATCTTTAAAATAACTGTACAATTTCAATGGAATTTATTTATTTATTTTATTTTTAAAACCGGGGGTTTACAATATACACTACTTCAAAAATATTATTATTTTAATAAAGTGAATCTAACTTATTATTAGAAGGGTTGATTGAAAACTTGCTCCTAATTTATCATCAAAATCTTAAACAATTATAATTTTTTACTTCAGCTGCTAAAAAGGTTTAAGCTACCTATTTTAATTATTTAATTATAATTTTTAACAAAATAAAATAATTTTTTATTTATTATTTAGGAAGAATTTCTATATTTTGTGAATCATTTATAATTATTTTCTTAATTAAAAAAAATTAGAATATTTCATAACTTTTTGGAAAATGGGTTTGCTCATTTTATGGCAATTTAATTTCAATTTCAAGCTCAATTCACGGGGCAGAAACCCCCTTTTTTTTTAATTGAGATTAAACTTTTTTTTTTAATTGAGAGTAAACTTATTTTTTTCAATTTCTTAATGTTATCTCTAAAATTTTGAAAATTTTGAAGAAGTTTCATTTTTGTCTTTTACTTCAAAGCAACTAATAAAAACTCACATTTTCATATATAAATATATATATATATATATATATTTATTTTCTTATTTTTTATAATTCCTTATTTCAAACCTCCACAGCTATTATAACATCTATAAAAAAAACAATGTAAACATAAAAAAAATGAATTAAAAAAACTAATTGAGGAGGGGAAACACTATTAACCTCCTCACAAAGTAATAATTATTAGAGCAATTATTAGTTTTTATTTTTTGAGATTTTTTATTTTTTTTAATTCTATTCATTAACATTAAATTTATTAGAAATTAAGTTTCATAATTTATTTTGAATTATTTTCTTTAAGATTATTGTAATTTTATAATCTGGATCAATTATTTTGCGGGTTAACTTTATTGACTTGAGCATTTTTATTTTTTTAATTAATTTTTTTATTTTCATTTCTTCATTTACTATTTAGATTGATTGAGAATTATTCTTTGTAATTTATTTTAATTTATTTTCTATGAGATTATTATAATTTCATGATCCAAGACAAGGGTTTGGTGGGTTAACCCAGATCTTTTTGTTAATTGACTTTTTTTTTAAATATCATATTTAAATGTTAGATTGATTAGGAATTGAGTTTTATAATTTATTTTTTTATTGGGTTATGATGGTTTTATAATCCAAGTTTAACTCGAGTTGACTTTAGTTTTTTTTTATTTTATAATTGATTTTTTTCAATTTCATTCTTTAATATTGAGTTGATTGATTAATAAATATTTTTTATAAGATTATTATGGTCTCATGGTCCATGTCATAAATTTTACATGTTAATTTAGGTTGACTTGAGTCAATCTAATATGTTGTCTTTTCAATATATTTTTTTAAAAATACTTTGTCTTGAATTTATATTATTCAAACTATGTTTTTTTTTGTTATTCAAGTTATTTTTAGACTTGTCAAATTAACTAAGTTACATTATATCAATACTTTCATGATTTTTTTAGAACACATCAATAATATTTGAATATTAATATTTAACATTTAAAAAAAAAACTAAAATGAACCATAGTTTAACGTGGATAAATTATCAAATAATGCATCTATACGACAAAAAAGTTTACTGGATAAAGAAAAAAAAGAAAAGGCTGTTTGTTTGTCGCATATCAAAACTACAAATAATAATTCAACACATATTAATTGATAATTCAGGGGTAGGGAGATCGTGAACTGATAGATTCCCATTCCATCCACGTATGAAAACAAACTAGGATTTAGTCATTTATACAACCAAACACCATCTTATCTTTTATTGATTTTTAGAGTGTATTTGACGTTATAGTAACTACTTGATTGCTTTTAGTGATTAGTTTGTTTTAACTTGCAAGTGCACAAGTAAGTATGTGCTGTAGCAATTTACTCAGTAAGATCGAGGTCATATCCACAGAGGGTTAGATCTGAAAATTAAGTTAGGTAATAAAAAAACTCAAGAGAAATTAAATTAACAATAACTTGGTTAAAAATATTTGATGGATTTATTTTCAAAGATGAAAACATGTAAATAAATTTTAAATGACAAGAAAAAGTAGGTCTTGTTCCAAATCAATTTTAATGGTGATGTATTGGTGAGTCCTTTAAGATATATAAGATAACTCCATCTAATATCAACGATGATGATATAGATCAGAAGATATTACAATGAAGTTTAAAAAGATGAAGATTGATTATTGTTTAATAATGAACAAGTACTTTCGTATTAAGTAAGACATTAAATTAAGTAATTTCTATACCAAAACTAAAGTTTGTGTATAAAAATTTAAGATTATAACATTACCTAAATAATTTCTAAATTTCCTTGCAATAATAAAACATTCATGAAGAAAATAAGAAGATAAACATTAAGATTTATTTATATCTTAAAGAATCTACCTCAACCACCATCATCTTTGATTTAATTCCAAGAAAGACATTAGCCAACCATGATTATGTATATGAACACTTTAATAAACATTAAATAACTTAAATCAAACTGAAATAATAAGTTTTACAAACTAAAGAACTAAAATCTATAAAGAAGAACACAACACAATTTTAGTAAAAATTCAGATATAAACATGATGCTAACTTTAAACAGTAATTTAGACCCTTCTAGAAGCCTTTTTTGGACATGTCTATAAGATATATTTATAGAAAATTCTGTCACCTTTTAAGATCATTAAAGAATAACTTATTTGAATACTTGAGTCAAAAGTTATGGGTAAAATACCAAAAGGTGTTTTAAAAAATCAAATTAGGTCAACTTTACAACCACTTTGGTGCATGTTTTTCTGCCTCGTTTATGAGCTATTTCTTTTTTTTTGACCTGAAATAATGTAATAATATCCCCTCTAGCTTTTTTCCATCCATTTGCTTGCCTTTTTGAATCAATGGATTATCCAAAATAAATCGATTGTTATTTGTTGTGTGAACATGTAAGATCATGGATTGTACTTGGGCTGATTTAAAAACTGATTTGAAATTGAATTTAAGCATCATATAAAGATACAAAAATACCTATTATTTGAGCTAAGATTGATATTGAAAACTCGAGTATTTAATGATTGAAGTTTGTACACAATATAAGACAAATTTGAGTTTGAAATAGATCATATTATAATCTTTTCTAGGATTGTAATATAATTGATTTTTTGAGGAAAATTTGGAACAATTATTTGAACCAAGATTTGCTTCAAACTTCAACTAAATTTTTCTTTAATTCTTTGTTCTGAATTTTGACATTAAATTTTCTAACATAATCTGTTTAAACTTAAAAAACCTAGCAAAACATTAAAAGAAATTCCATTACTAAAAAGCATATCAATTATTATAAAAACCAAATAAAAATAATAAATATATATGTAAAATAAAAGACTTAATGATACTTTAGATGCACAATTAGTAACTTTTATAGTTATTATTTTTTTAAAAATACTTTTAATTGAGGTTGGTTTGATAAAATATATATTTGATTAAAATTGTGATTGAAATTAAGGTCGAACCAAAAATATTTTAATATGTTTTGATTAAAAATATTTTTTAATTTAAGATTATAAAATAACTAAAAAAGATATATATTAATATTGATGATTATTAATTGAAATATTATAAATTTAAATACTTTTATTACATCATAAAACAAATAATACTTTATATAAAGTATTTTTTTATTGTTATATTAAATTATCTACAATTCCATCACATACAAAATCTATTTGATGAATATTTCAATTTTTATAACTTTCTGAACGTGCAATGTAAAATATTATTAGAAATAAAATTAAAACTTTTTAGAATTTGTTTGAATGTATAAAAATAACATATATTTTTTTTATTTTTTTTTAAAAATTAATTTAAAATTTAAATTTTTATTTATTTTTTCTGGACTAATCCACTATATTTTGATTTAGACTAGATCTAATCTAACCATAAATAATAAAAATACTCTTATTCACTAAACAGTGAAAAGAAGTTCCATGTAGCAGAAGAACAACACAATTGAAGGCGGCTACCCTGTACGGCGGTTCTCTGAGAAGTTTTTTAATTGAAGTAAAATGACGATGACCAACTAGTGCACTGCGGTGACGGAGAGAGGAGAATGATGAAGTTGAGAGGAGGACACGCCCTCAACAAGCAAATTCAAATTACATTTTAAAAAACTGAGTTCTAACCTCAGTTTCGAGTGAAACCCACAATAATAAAAGTATAGTTAATGAACACTTATCATCTGCGTTTTGCAGTAAACGAAGCCGCAGCCGCACTGCAATTACTGTGAGAAATGTCTCAACCAAAGCTCCAAACACGAAGGAAAACCAGTAGTCATGTTTTCTGTTCATAATGAAAGTTTGAGACAGAAATTCGTGGATCAATTTAATTTTTACAAGCCCTACGCAGATGACAGCAGAAACTGCTGGTCAGATGCAAATTGCTTTTCAGAGGCAAGTGGAATCCAAAACAAAATTATTAGAAAGATGCTCCTTTTGCGATGGTTTATCAGAACATAGCCCGCTTGAATCCCTGCCAGGAGTCAATTTAATAGACGAAGGCATTTTGAGATTGATTGGTGCGGCTATTCTACATTTCAGTTTGAGCAACACATTAACGTTCCAAGCTAATCAATCATCTATAAGCCGGAGTGGTTCCATATTGCTTTCCAGAAAAGAAAATGAATCCTCAGAGGGAGGTGCTAAATCTTCAATCCTGTACTGTCACAACTTCATGAGACAGAAATTTATGCAGTGGCTAGTACAGCACGGCATTTGTTGAACACATCTGTTGTTTTTCCTGCAGGGATGGTAGTCATGGATGCCTATTTCTAGCGTGAGCAAAAAGCCTGAATATGGGAAAAAGAGCAGTTTTTAACAAATTTTATACATGACATTTAAAACCTAAACAAGCTGTTTGAGTCAAATTTACAGTTTTGTAGTAAATCTTTTGCCGTGCCTTTTCCTATTCCTCTTATCCCTCGAAGGGATAATCACACAATGCAAGCAAATTAGTCAGAAATGAAGCCTAACTAGTCCTAAAGTTATGATTCACAATCTTCAAGCCTCATTACATTCTTAAACACCCCAAACGACAACAAAAAAAACTTACAGAACTGTACAAAGGATTCAATCATTGCAGATGAGCATGACATTGTATGGTAAATTTTTGTACCAAGGATGAACAGCACTGTAATGATTTTAGTCGGTAGAACCTCCCCGCCAGTATCCCGAATTGCTAATTCCACATTCTGATAAAAACTTCTGATATTCACGTTCAAGTTTGTCGTATGCATGAGAGACTTCTTCAAATGAATTTTGATCTTGATCTGCAGAAGTGCCCTGCACAAGATGGAAACCATCATAGCAAGCACAATCTCTTTTTTCCTTCTTTCCTTTTTGAGGCATTCAAATTAAGCTTCTATTGACAATTCGAAGAATAAGGTCTATTTGATGAGGAATTTAGGACTTGTTAAATTCCATGTCGGTCCAATTAAGAAATTATCAAGCCATGTGAAACATTTATTAAAGAGAATAATAATAAGATTTTAAAGATAAGAAAGCTTATGCAAAGTAAATAAATCAAGAAAACAAAATATAAAATAAATTAAATATCATATCAATAATAAATCAAGAAAATAAAATATAAAATAAATTAAATATCATATCAATAATCCTAGGTCGTAATTATTACCCTGGGAAAAAAATGATATACACAATTACGAATTCTTCTGTATTCACTCCTGCAGTTTCCATTTCACAATTGGTAATCAAACTTGTGCAGTATCTCATTTGATGGGATAAAAGTACATCATTATAAAGCAACAGAATGTTGGCAGCCTATGAGCAAGAGAAAAAGGACACAAAATGGCAACAACGCAAAAAAATCAATGCAAACTCAGCAAAACTTAATGAGGGCAAAGCAGCTTCAATTAAAAATCTTGATATAAGGCATCTAATTTGACAAGAAACATGCATCTTCAAAGAAAATGAAATCAAAGTCATGAATGATCTTTATATAATATATCACTACCAAAGTCCTAAATGCTCTCTCTCTCTCCCTCTCTCCAGTGCATTTGCAGCTGGGAGAGAGAAGGGATGGTCATTGAATAACCAACCATGACCAGGATGTTAAGTTTTGTCATATCAAATACTCATGTCCAATAATCCTAAATTTCGCAGCATGACACGAGCTGCAACATGTAATAGAATTGAAAAGAAGAAAAAGTAAGAAACAAGTACAAAACCAAAGTAGAATATTAAGATTGAGGGTATCCATCCAACCTCAACCATAATAATTTGCATCATCATAACTCCATCAATAATGTGACATATTCTTGACTGTAAAAGGAGGATTGCACATGAAATTAAAACCAAAGCGATGAGCTTACAGTGGAATTTAGTATTGGTTCACCATCCAAATTATCTGGCTCCCTTATGTCACTGAGAGCATGTTTCCAACGCTTACTCTTGGGCACATCTTGATGCCTCCTTGATTCATTCGAAGCTTGGCATCCCAAGTTTCTACGAGCTCTAGTGTGAAAGGCACCAATTATGCATCTGATGCAAAATGCTAATGCAGGAACCAGAACTAGAAAATAACCAGTGGCTTTAGCCTGATAATAGAGTACACAAGGCTGTTGAGGTCACTCTATTGATGAACTTAAAAGAGAAAACAAGTTGGGATATGAAAATGAATGTCATACTATGAAAATCAATGAAGCAAAGTGTTTTAGTAAAGAGCTTACATGTGGCAAACGGAGTGTGGTTACTGTGATGAAGGGCTTTTGGTTTAGAACCCCATCCATAATCTTCATAAAGTTTTGAAGCCTTTCCAGTTGATCAAAGCTAGGCGATTCACATTTCTTGACCTGATACTGATTGAGGCACAAACACTAAGTACCTTTAGAACCCAGAAAACAAATCAAAACTCCACAAAACACAGCTTATGACTTCCAAGCAAGCAAGTCAACTTGGATTAAACTTTACTGTACAGTTACGGCTTCAATGGTGAATTCATTCCTTAACTATTTTTATCATATGTCAACAAAAAAGACAACGCGTGTCACGATCTATCTGCAAGTCATTCATGTAAAAGTTAAAATTATAGTTTCCCTGTCTTTGAGCTCCCCTGGAGTCGTAACTGAAGAAAAATGACTTGCAGATTGAACTTTTTAAGTACATCCTGTACAGTTGTGTCGCATTGAATAGCCTCAACTCATAATGAACAATCAATAGATCATAAGGTAGTTAAAAGGAAAGTGGTTTTCTGAGTACATGGTATTTCATATATATTTCCGAGTGGCTTCTCATTAAGTGTAGAGTGACAACTATTTCACAAATGAATTAAATTGACAATCTCATTGCTAAAACAAAAACGTCAAAGCAAAATCTTGCTCTACAATGCAGGAGGAATACAATGGTACCACCAACACTAAGGAAAAATAGGACATGAATTTGAATGATGCAACAAGTGCATTCTAACATACATGCATTCACGCTAAAAATATCATGTCTACAACAAGTTTAATTAGTAGATATATATTGCAGAGCATTATTGCTAAAGAACCAGTTTCCTTTTGTCTGTCTAAACAGTAATTAATCCTTTGTAAATGATAATGCAACTCTGCTCACCACTTTAGTGTCTGCAGGGGCAGATGCAGGAATGTTAAGAAGCTGTCCTTCGAAAACAAGATCAACATCCAATATATTCTTATTAGCTGCAGCAACAGAATATATAGACACCCCATACTGCTTTGAAATTGAAGTTAATGTTTCACCCCTGCCACACAATTTCTTCGAGTAAATGGGCCAGTATTGTAGAACGACAACAACCATCCAAGTTTTCGACACACACATTTTCATAGTGAATGGCCAATCAGCAGTTAAAATTGTTCAAGAAACAAAAAATTGCCCTTAGCTTTGTTTTATCCTAATCAAAGAAAAAAGTATTCAACTCAACTTCCAAGCAAATGAAAAGGAAAATCTCCATGCTTTTTGAAACCAGTTACAAACAAAATATATGAAGCATGCCAATCACATCTACTTAGCTAACTGTCAGCAATGTGCAGCAAATTGATAAATAAACAAATTACTATTTCAGTTATTACTCTTTGACCACATGAAGCAAGTAGGGATTGGTGGATCTTTGACCCTTCGACATATCCTGAATATGAAATCTCCATCTCTGAAACCACAAAAATAATTAATGGCTCACTACAAAAATAAGCAAAATGCGAGAGTGAAACCAAGTATAAGCTTCTTCTCTTATTCTTCTTTCTTAAGTAGCAAGAACAGCAATCTGATAAAAAAGAGAAGACATGGACTTGCATAACTTTGAAACCCATCTCTTATATTCTAAAAAGATGCAAAGTTCATCAACATAACCAGAAGAAATATGTCATCACTTCTCTTTGTTTTGTACAAATTTCTTGCAAACCAAACAAAGCAAAATAACAGGGAGAGAAAGATTGTACCTCAGCAAGAACAGTAAAATGCTTCTTACTGTCAACCCACCATTTCAAACTGCAATTGAAACATACACACAACAACAACAATAAAAAAGAAAAGAAAAGAAAAGGATCAAATCTTTAGCGAATAAAGAGAGAAAACAATGAAAGTGCATTAATGGTTCAGAAGAAAAAAGAAGAAACCTTGGAGATGGGAAGGTAGTTTTAAGATTTGGAAAATGGAATCTGGGAAGAGAAAGATCAGAGAATCGTCTATGGCTAAGCTTCACTTCCATCACTCATACTCTAGTCTAAACGAATTGATTCCTTTTCTGTTTCAATTGGATTTATTGGCGCTACAAGTTAAACCGGATGCATGAGCAATCAGCCAATCACAATTCACATAGTGTTAAATTGGATTTGACATGTTTGTTTCTATATTTTAAAATATTTTTTTAAAAAATTTAATATTTTTAATTTTTTTAAATTAATATTTTTTTTAGTTTTTTTAGATTATTTTAAATTGATATAAAAATAATTTTTTAAAAATAAAATAAAAAATCATCTTAATATATTTTTGAGTGAATTGTTTTTTAAAATAATTGTAACTACATAAAGTTGTAAACATACTTACATCTTGCACTACAGTGCGTGTTGGTAATGCAAATGCATAAAAAGAGAATAAATAAGGTTAATAAATTGAATTTATTTTAATTAATGATATTAATTATATATTTTTATTTTTTAAAAAATATTATAATATCTTGAAAAAAAATAGAATCACAAAATTGAATAATAAAAGGATAAAAAACTCGTTAAGTCAATGAACACTAGAAAACATAACATAAGAAAAAAAATTAAATATACAAAAAAATTTAAAATAAAAAATGGTAATTAAAATAATGAGAGCAAAAATAATAAAAATAAATTAGAGAAAAACTATTTTTTTAATTGGATAGTTAAATTGAAAAGAAAAATAATTAAAACAAAAGGAAAAAATAATAAAATAATAAGGAAGAAATTCAAAAAAAAAAACATAAACTTTGTTTGAAATGTGAGATTAGAAACCAATAAATTATTTTCATAAAAGAGTTAAGGACAAAAAAATAAATTCAAAGAATAAGGAACAAATAAAAGAAATATATAAAAAATTAAAATTAAAGTAGTAAATAAAAAAGAAATAACACAAGGAAAAAGGATGAAAAAGAAAAAAAAAGGCACAATTTTTTGTTTGGAGGGTTGAATTGAAGATAAAAATAACTCCAGCAAAAAGGGAAAAAAAATAGAGGACCAAATTAAAAATAACATAAAATAAACTTGAATTAAAGGGTGAAGTTGAGCAAAAAAAACTTATATAAAAGAATCAAATAAAAAAAATCAAAATCAAAAAAATAAAAATCAAATTGAAAAGTATAGCATATTATAAAGTGGAATAGGGTGACTAAATTGAAAGAAAACAAAACTCCTATTAAAAAGTCAAGGATAAAAAAAAATAAAAAAAAGGATCAAATCACAAATATAAAAAAACAAAGAAAACAATCAGCAGTAGAGATAGATAAAGAAAAGAAGATTAAAAAAGAAAGGTATGTTGACAACAAACCACCTACTCATTAATAACATGCACCACATCAGCTAAAAGAGAACACAACAATGTGTCTAACTACTAACAGTTGGTTAGGTTTATTTAGGGGGAGATGCTACATGCACTATCCAAAATGTGTAAGTGTCTCCTTTATATTGGTGCGTACAATGCATATGTCATCAACATTTTAAAATCTAATATTATTTTATTCTAGTAAAATATGGTAATTTCCTTGATAAAACATAAAAATAACGACATAACCAATATGAAAATCATAAAATACCACTTGATTGAAAGCTTTGATTGTTTTGACTTAAATGACATTTTAGTAATTTAAATGTAATCTAAAATAGAAAAAACTGACATTACCCCTAGACTAAAAGCATATAATTTTTTTTTCTCTCCAATGACAATTTAGTATTTTTATTGTTCATATAAAACATAAAAACTATAATATCCTTTTAAGCAAAGCCATTTGTTATTTGAATGGGTGGCAAATTAATAATTTCATTGTTGTAATTCATACAAAAAATGTTTCCAAAGCTCCAATAAAAACACTATTAAAACCCTTCTTTCTTTTTAGTATATTTTTATATGCTATCTATTTGATCCACTATTCCATCCCAGGTATTTTTGTTTTTTCTTTAAAAAAAATTATATATACAACTCTTTTTTGATATGTTATTGTACATAAAAAAAATTACAATTGTAAATCAAAAAACTCATACATACATGTAATCAAATAAATTCAAAACTATGTATGTTAATAAATGAAAAATACAAGTTATTAATGATAAATAACAAAAATAGAAAAATCAAGACGCGCGCACGCCCACACACACACACACACATATATATGACCTCATAACACATACTTTTTGACTGGCTGTGTTTAATAACTTTGTTTATTTAAATCAATTTTTTTATTTAAATAAATAGAAAAAAAACACATATAAAAGTGATTCTTACTGGTAGATAGGGCACAATGTTTTTTGAAAAAAAGTCCAGTGTGCTTTATTTGACCTTGTTTAGATTCTTAAACATAAGATCATGCATAATTTTTGAAGAAAAAGAAAAACACATTAAAGAATTCTTGGCCAAACTTTAATTTTATTGTTTGATGGGAATAATATATGAGGCATATTATTTCTTTATAACATCAAAGTTTATAGGTCTAGGTATATCTTTTTTGTCCATATTGGTTAGAATTAAGGCTCCTCAAATATATGGTCTCTTGTGTTTAATGTCCACTTAGTTTGATTTTCTCTTGATGCGAGTGACCTTTTTGTTGTATACTTTTGCCATTTTGCTTTGGTATATCTATTTATGGTTATTAATCTTTTGTTATTGATCATGTTTAACTACTTAAATCTTAACCTTGCCCACTTTGATTCATCCAGCTTTACATCTTTCAGAATTTGTAGTGTTGGAATCTCTATTTCTAAGGGTGTAACCACCTCTATCTCATATACTAAAGAATACAGGGTTACATTTATAAAATTTTTTATAGTGATTTGGTACAAATGAAGTCTGGACAAGAGCACTCACACAAATCTTTATAGGTGATCATCATTTTTTAAATAATCTTTTTGAGATTCTTATTAGCTGCTTCGACCACTCCATTCATTTTTGGTTTGTAAGAGGAGGAGTTGGGATGTTTAATCTTTCATTTGATGAAGATTTCCACAATTAACTTTCCATTGAAATTTCGAGTATTATTAATTACCAATCTTGCTAGTACACTATAACGATAGACCAAATCCTTCTCAATGAATCTCTTGACTACTTTTTGTATTATATGGGTACAAGAGTTGGCTTCTACTCTCTTGATTACCTTTTGTATTACATGGGTGCACGAGTTAGCTTTTACCTATTTAGTAAAATAATCAATGACTACCAAAATGAATTTGTGCAGGTTGCTCGTTTTAGGATTTATTGGCCTTATGACATCTAAACTCCACTATCAAAAGACCAAAGCAAGATCATATTGAATAGTGGTGCTAAAGGTGCACTAATCTTATCACTATATATTTGACACTTATAACATCTTTTAACATAGTCTATCTTTATGGTCAACAAGAAATACCCTGATCCTAGCATTTTCCTTGCCACCATATATCTATTGGTGTGGGTGGCACAAATTCCCTCGTGGACCTCCTCCTTCAAGGCTTGCCCAATCTTTCATTTAAACACATAAATAGAGTCCTATCAAATGACCTCTTATATATGATTTTATCATCCAAGTAAAAGTTCATAGCCATCCTTTTCAAAGTGTTCTCATCTATTTTAGAAGCCTTTTGAAGGTATTCTTGGTGCTAGAGAAACCTTTCGGCATCACTGTACCATGGTTTCCTATCTAATGATTCTTTAATTATGTAGTAGTGAGCTTATAGGTTTCTAACTTTGATATCCATTGGTTAGATCCTACCCCTAGTAACAACTTGTGTCATTAAAGTTATGGTTTCCAAGGCATCAAAAAATTAATTTTTATCTCTGATCACGTGGATGAATTTAATCTCTTTAAATTCATTAGCTAACTTCAAGATATAGTTTTGATATGCCTTTTGATTAGTACTTAAAAGAGTATTTTTATCAAATTTTATATCATTATTTTGCACTTGAAGTATCAATAACTCCTTAGCTAGAGTATATTTTATAATAAAATATCTAATAAATATAAAATACCTTTAATTTATGGTAAATGTTCATCTTAAATGTAGGTCTATTACATAAATGAATGGATTGATTAATGAGTTTAACTACTAAAATTGAGAAGACAAAGAGAGGGCTAAGCTTATAAAAGAGATGCTGGTTCAGTCCAAACAAGAATACTATTAAGTCATTAGGTCATATTTGGAGCTGTAGATATTGGATTTTAGTTTGATTATATGGTTAGAAAGCTAAGACATAGGCCTAAAACTTTTATATGTAGTCTAAGATTCAAAAAGTTCATTTTCATGTTCAAATTCTGATGTTAATAATGACATTTTCTCCAAAACAAGAAGATAAAGATTATTACCAAAGTCAAGATGTGGTCACCCACTCAATAATTAGTCATCAAATCAATAGTTCTAAATTTTAGCATCTAAAAGGAGGCATTTAACATGCATTTAAACATATTGATTTTTAGATCAAGATCATATATTTGCTCACTCTTTATATTTTTGTGATGCTTAAGTTTTGCTTTCATTAATTTCTTATTTATGCCTTTCATTTCCTTTCCTTTACTTAGTTAATTTATATCTTATTTATATTCTTATCTTATTTATTTATGTTTCTCTCTTTTATTATGTTTAGTTAAGTTTATTATGTGAAAATGTTACACTAATAGTGTAAGAATAAGTATAAAATAAATTCAAAATAGACTTTAATATTTGATATTAATATGTTTTGCATTTGCTATCTTATTCACTATTAATACTTTGCTTGTTAAATGATTAATCTAGATTTATGTTGTATTAACACTTGGTACACCAAATATTTGGTACTTTCATAGCCCAACCATATGATATAACTTACACCTGTGCTATGAAAAAACTTGATTTGTTGTTAACATAAGTTATAATTATGAATACTTGATAACATTTACAAGTATTAACATTATTCAAATAAAATAACTAATATAATTATGTTAAAAAATTACAATCCGATTGAAACCTTCTTTGTGTGTGGTTTCTAGTTGAGTAATAAAAAAAATTATATTATACTTGTTTAAAATAACATTAGTAGATTCTCTAACTTTGACAATTATTTTTATCATTATTTAATCTTTACGTTAATCTGACATCTCAAAGTCCTTTTTAAACCATCACTACCACCAATACCATCATCATCATCATCATCATTTATAATTTATACAGTTAACCTTTATATGGTTTGACCTTGGTCTTGTTAGGTTATTTATTACTTTTATACTTCTATATTTGGGAGAAGATATCAATCTTTTGGTCCTGTTAAGTTTTTAGCGTCATTTTTGGAGAGGTAAATTATTATATAAATTATAATATTTATTTTTTTCTTTTCAGTTTTTTTATCTAACTTTTTTTTTCTTTCATTTTTTTCTTTTCCTATACATGCATAAGAGTTTGGTCACATATATTAAGTGGAAGACTTTGTAAGGTATTCTCATTATTTTTACAAAATATAGCTAAAGAAGATAACTAATCACTTCTTAATGAGAATAATACCGTGTTAAAATACTTAGAGACCACATAAATCCCATAAGAACAAGTGCACTTTCATTCATATTTTTTCCCATGATGTATCTGATTTTAATTTTAAACCAAGAATTATTTAACTTTTGCTTTTTTTTTTCATTGTTTAAATTTAGAAAATATATACTTGCATTTAAGGGAATTTGAGGAACTCTGTAACACTTATAATGACTTAAATTGTAGCATGAAAATCATCATATTAAAGCTTTTTTTTCCTTTTTATTGAAAGATAAAGCTAAAACATGGCTATAAAATTTGAGATGAGGATCCGCGCGTGTTTGGGATGAAATGCAACACCAATTTTTTAAAAAGTTTTTTCTATCTCACAGAATAAATTCTTTTAAAAAACAAATACGTTCACTAAAAAACTAGGAGAAACATTTTACCAATGGTAGGATAGGTATTGATACTTGCTTAATACTTGCTTTAATCATGTTTTTGAAATATGAAGATTAGTTTCACATTTTTATAAGGGGTTGAGACCTAGAGATAAGTAAATGATTAAATTGATGTGTAATTGAACTTTTGAAGATAAAGATTATGATAAAGTAATAAAGTACATAGACTTCCTAGTTATAAATGCTTAAAATTGGGACACTACAGGTACTTATGAGACATCTGGTAAAACTCAACTTCATACATCTAGTGGAGGTATATACAACGTTAGAGAATATATGACCTCTAAGTCAAATTTGTATATTTAGCTAGAAAAGTCAAGCATTAGAGTTGAAAAAGAGTGATAAATTAAAATCTGTTAAGATATTATGTGTCAAATATGTAAAACCAATGACCACTCAACCAATGATTGTCCAACTTTGCCTTATTTCAATGAATGCCTCTATAAACAAGCTCATGTTTTGAGTAGTTTTCAAAGGCCCAGTCATAATCCATACTCGCAAATATGCAACCCTAGTTGGAGTAATCACTTAGATTTCAATTGGAAGAGTATAACTTCACAGCCACTATTTCAAGCCCACTATAATTTTTAAAATTCTCATGGATATGCACCTTCTTATGCTCCACCTACTAGAAAAAATCTTGAGAAAACATTGTGTGTATTCATTGAAAAGCAAAAGGCAATCAACACTCAAAATGCTTAAACCATGACAGATCTAATGGATGCTCTTACAAAACTCACATCTGCTATTAGTTTTTAAGAGAAAGGTAAGTTTCTATCTCAACCGCAGTAAAATCCCAAGGGGCAATACAATACAAATACAAGTAGTTTTGGAAACCAATACATGGATCAAGTCAAATTAGTTATCATTCTTCATAGTGGTAATGGTGTAAGAATAAATATAATGTAAACTTAACATGGACTTTAATGTTTGATACTAACATGTTTTGTATTTGTTATCTTGTTCACTCTTAATACTTTACTTGTTAAATGGTTAATTTAGATTTGTGTTGTATAACACTTGATACAACAAATACTTAGCACTTTTATAGCCCAACCGTATGGTATAACCGACATTTGTACTATGAAATGAACTTGATTTGTTGTTAAAATAAGTTATAATCATGAATACCTAACAACATTTACAAGTATTAGCATTATTCAAATAAAATAAGTAATGTAATCATGTTAACAATTTATAATCTAATTGGAACATTCTTTGTGTATGGTTTCTAGTTGAGAAGTAAAAAGAGTTTATACTATACTTGTTTGAAATACCATTAGTGGATCCTCTAACCTTGATATTTTTTTTATTGTTTAATATTCATATTAATCTTACATCTCAAAGTCCTATTTAACTTATTATTATTATTATTATTATTATTATTTTGTTGTTGTTGTTATTACTATAATTATTTATAATTTTTATAATTAACCTCCTTGTTGTTTGACCCTAGTCATGATGAGTTATTTATTACTTTAACACTCCTGCACTTAGGAGAAAATATCAATTTTTTGTCATGTCATCAACCCTATATTTTAGCGCCTTTTTCACATTAGTGCTTGGTCTTGATTTTATGCATTTTGACCCTTAATTGACCATTAAAATTTCAATTTATTTCAATTTCACCATTGATTTCAATCAACTGAGTCCCTATAACTTGATGCCTTTTTTAAAATAGTTATTAATTATGAATTTCTTCAATTTAACTCCTAACAGATCCTAAAACCATTTAGTTTGTAAAAATTAAGTTTAGTCCTCTGAAATTTTAATTTTCTCAATTAAGATTAAATTAGACTCCCAAACTTAATGTTTCACATATTAAGCATCTTAAAAAATAATTTGACTAATTTAAAGTATAATTAAGTCATTATACCTAATTAAATCCTTCAATTGGATCCAAATTAATTTTTAAACATAATTAAATGTTAATTTGGCCCATATTTAAATTAAATTGACCTATTAAAAATTTAATTATGTTCTTAGATTTTTTTTCCACATTCATCTAATACTGATTTAATTTGACTTTAAATTTGTATTATCTCTTTAGTTTTAGGTATACTAGGGGTGCAATTATGCTCCTAATTCCATTTGAAATCGTAACTTAATCTTCCTTTATATTTGAGATCCTCTTAGCTTGTTTTTGCCAAAAGTCTTTTTTTTTTATTATTTATGTTTTGATTTTTTTTAATTTTGAAAATAAATAAGATTAATTTAGGGAATAACCTAAAAATGAGTTATGATAACCATGAAGACCTCGACACTAACCTCTTTACAAACATCTCCGCCACGAGCCACCCACTTAACCACTAATGGGTTACCCTCACATTAAGAGTAGTTAGCTATAATTTTCTTTTCTAGTAGCCAATACCATAACCATTACCACCACCATTCGACCACAAGACTACCTGACCTCTGCTTCAACGTTAGGTAATCCCCTTCTCTCTTCTTTTCTTTCCTTTTCTTCCCCCATTATGGGTTTAAATCCTACATGCAAAATAAAAAAGACAAAATTAATTAACATGGTTGTGGGGCCAAGCTAGAAACCATATAAGTTATGGACTAGACCCATTTCAACCCAACCTAAATAACTAGGTTAGGTTTAGCCCACCCAAAAAAAGAATGGTTTGTTGAGCTATCAATCTACCCACCCAACAAAGTTAGGGTGGACCTATTTCAGTCTAACCAAGTTGTCTATGCCGGATCTAGCCCAATTTATAGTTTTTAATGCTATAATAATTTTAAAATATATAAAAAAGGAAAATCTAAAACTTTTCAAAGAGCATTTTTTTTATAAAATATTTATGGGTCCCTTCTAAGTTTTTTCAATAATTTTACATAATATTTGATTGTAGACTTATATTGTAAAATACATACTCAATATTAAAAATACCCAATTTCCTCCAAAACTTAAAAAAATAAAAAATTTTCATTTAATTTTTGTTTTCTTTTTATGCACATGACCAAATCCTAAAAGTTTTCCAAAATATCGTACCTAGTTTATTATTATCCATTAGAATTTGATCTAAATATAAAAAAAATACAAATTATTCCATTGGAAAAGTTAGGAATTAGTTATATTTAAGTACTAAATGCAATGCTAAAATTTGGGCCTTAGAGTAGCTAGATTTTTACCCAATAAGATAGAGATATTTTTATGAAAAGGGATTTACCTTGAATTTTAGACAAGACCAATAGATAGAAATGCGGCTTAGAATAACAATCAAACAATAATACAACTTATCTTAAATATGGTGCACTAGGGTGATGCATCTTTTCCTTGCATAACCAATCCTTTATCTAAACTTTCACAAATTATAGGTTTTCTAGTAATCAAAATACTAAGTGGTGAGTCCTGAACTCATAATCATAATTTTATAATTACCCCTAAATTTTTTCCCAACACACCTCTCAAAAAAAGACCTGCCATTGCTCGGCATCATGCATGCCCCATGAAAACATGTAAACTCATCAATAAATACACAAAATACATTATTTTAGCCTCCCTAAATGAAATATTTTAACCTTTATTTAAATAACCAACCCATCTAATTTGTACTTCAAAATGCATTTTATCAAGGTTTTATATCATCATTTAACACTTGAAGTATCAATAACTCCTTAATTAGAGGATGCTTTATAATAATATATCTAATACATATAAGATATATTTAATTTATGGTAAATTTTCATCTTAAATGTAGGCCTATTACATAAATGAAAGGATTGATTGATGAGTTCAACTATTGAAAAAGAGAGGGAAAAAGAGAGGGTTGAGCTTAAAAAAGAGATGCTGGTTCAATTCCAGTCCAAACTGAAATACTATTAAGTCATTGGGTCATTTTTGAAGCTATATATCTTGGATTTCAGTTTGGTTTATATGGCTAGAAAGCTAAGACATAGGCCTAAAATATTCATTGGAGTCCAAGACTTAATTCTGTCATTTGAAAGTCTAAATCTTAACATCAAAAGAGAAGTCTGAATCTGTCCTGTAGATTAGACACTATTAAGCGTTCAGCCCATATCTTAAGTTTTATAAGTCTAAATACACTGATCCTTTCTTGGTTAGAAAGTTGAGATAATTTTCTAGAACTTTCATGAAAACTATATTTTCAAATTATGATGTTAGCAATGACGTTTGTTACAAACAAAAAGATAGAGATTGTTACTAAAATCAAGATGTGGCTATCCACTTAATAATTAGTCATTAAATCAATAGTTTCAAATTTTAGCCTATAAAAGGAGACATTTACTTTATATTTAGATATCTTAGTTTTCAGATCAAGATCATATTCTTGCTTTCTTACTTTATATTTTTGCAATACTTAAGTTTTGCTTATATTAATTTTTTGTTTATACTATTCATTTCCTTTACTTTACTTAGTTAACTTATATCTTATTTATATTCTTATCTTATTTATTTATATTTTTCTCTTTCATTATGTTTAGTTAAGATTATTATGTTAAGGTGAAAATATTACACTAATGATGTAAAAATAAGTATAGTATAAACTCAACATGGACTTCAATGTTTGATACTAACATGTTTTGTATTTGTTATCTTATTCACTTTTAATGCTTTTCTTATTAAATGGTTAATCTAAATTTATATTGTATAACCCTTACAATAAATATTTGAGACTTTTATAGCCCAATCATAGGGTGTAACCAACACCTATGCTATGAAAAGAACTTGATTTGTTGTTAACATAAGTTAACACAAGAATACTTGACAACATTTACAAGTATTAACATTATAATAAGTAATGTAATTATGTTAACAATTTATAATTCAATTGAAACCTCCTTTGTGTGTGGTTTCTAGTTAAGTAATAAACAAAGTTTATACTATATTTGTTTAAAATACCATTAGTGGATCCTGTAACCTTGACAATTATTTTATCTTTATTTAATCTTGATATCAATATCACATCTCAGGAATTCTCTTTAACTCCTTTTCATTTATTATTTATAGTTTTATATAGTTCACTTTCGTATAGTTTGACTCTAGTCTTGCTGGTTATTTATTACTTTGATACTTTTGTACTTGCAAGAAAACATCGATCTTTTGGTCATATTACCTTTCTATAATAAGTTGTTTAAAATATGGCATTTATAAACTTAAAGTCTTGATAGCTACAAAATATCTAATTATAAAATGTTACTCCTTTTTGTTAATTATTACAACAAATCCTATTTGTTACTTCTGATTAGTTACATATCTTCATTTGATAAATAAAAATGTTGAAAGAGTATAATGCTTTGATTTGAAATGACATGTTGTCCCTGGTTCCGCCTATACCATATCTTAATATCTTAATGTTTTTGGCTATAAATAACTATTTAAGACCAAACATCATTAAGATGAAACTATTAATAAACACAAAGCTCAACTTATTGTAAAGAAATTTTAACAGCAACAAGACATTGATTTTGGAGAAACCTCTATTTTTCTTTTCAATCTCTAACTATTTGTTTGAAATATATAAAGTAAATGTAAATTTTTACCTTTTATTTTGATGATATTTTCATTTCTGGTAGTGATACAAAGGGTATTAAGTATCGTACTTAGTACTTATCATTTTATTTTGATATAAAGGATCTTGGTTTCTTAATTTTTTCATGAGAATTGATTTTTATTATGACTTTAAATATATCAATATCACTTAACCAACAAAGTATGATATGAGATTTCAGGGTGTTCTTCTCTTATGAGTACTAAACAATATCCAAATTATAATGGTGATTCTTTAATGAAGCTACATCATATCATATTGTTCGAGTATTACAATAACTCACCATGACGAGGCCATATTTATCCAATGCTGTAAATCAAGTCTATCAATACATGCATTCTCCCACAATAGTAAACTTTGAGGCTGTCAAATGAATATCACATGCTATCTTAAAGGTATTGTTGGCTATGGTGTCACTTTTCTCCCATATCTTTTTTCTCTTTTAATGTATTTTTTGATTCAGATTGGGCTGGATTACTAGATAATTATTCTTCAACAACAAATAGTTATTCATTTCTTGGTCCTAACCTCGTATCATGATGCTCTAAAAAATAATTAACAGTTTCACACTCTACTATTAAAATTGAATATCAGCACTTGTTGTCAACTACAATATATTTATGTTAGATACAATCTTTACTTTACGATCTAAGTGTGTTCTTGGCTAATCCTCCTACCATATTTCGTTCCCAATCCAATACTGAATGCACGCAGAAAAACATATAGAAATTGATTGCTATTTTATACGAGAATGTCGAGCACGAGGAGCTCTTCATGTTCAATTTATTGGAAGTGACAATCAGATGGTTGATGGATTTACTAAAGTCTTGTCCTCATCTCGGTTTCCAAACAAACTCAACATATCTCCCTACCCATTGATTATGAGGGAGGGTGTAAGAAAATATCACTCCCGTATATGCAGTCAAGAAAATTGTGCCGATAATAGAAATATTCAAGCAAGGAAAGGAACATCTCATGATCCTTTATAGCTGCAAAACAATCCCATGACAATTGCAAAATGCTTCCTTGACTAGAGCTACTGGATCTTATCTTGTGATCATTCTTGCAATTCACTGTGATTATTTACTTCCATGTATATCTATACAAAATCTTACATGACAAAGCTGCTGACCACAATTGGTTCAAGTACAAATGTCCACTTGATATCTTGTTTCTTCAATGACTTCATGTCACGTGTGCGTACCACTGCTTTTTTTTTTTTCAAGTCATGTATTATGAGTTAGCTTTCATATAACTTCAGTTTGTGTGGCATTTTTTCTATATGATCTCAGTAAAATCATCTATAGTAAACGATCTATTTTACTTTGTAGCCCTGCCTTGCCATTGCTATTTTGGTTATTTTTGGCACAATATTACGAGTAAGTGCCAATAAGTACACGAATTTTCTCATAAACTGTTGACCATCGCATCTATGTATGTTTTTAATTCTACTTGACTGCTTCGACCTGTATAACAATGTAGCTGACAGTTGCAAGTATGATTTAGCCTTGATAGATCACGAGATTCATCTCCCCTATCACCGCAACTTCATTGGTTCATACTTTAACAAATAACACATGACTACAACTAAAAGTTCTTCCAATTGCTTTTGTATGATCGTTTTTATCTCATATGATATATGCTATGTCGAATAGCTTAAAGCAACGGCACCTGTGATTCCAATAATAGCGAATTCGAATCCGAACCCATCTTGGTGGACTATAAATTGAGCACCATCACCATGAGGATACGTACCTTCATATCATAATCAACCATAAGGGGAAACATGAGGGGTTTCAGTACAGATTTGGTTTTGCCACTCACTTTAATAGTAGTGTTGTTAGCCACTCGAGCTTGTGCACAGCCACAGCAAGGCCAAGTACCTTGTTTTTTCATTTTTGGGGACTCATTGGTAGATAATGGAAACAACAACAGGTTGCTTACACTTGCTAGGGCCAATTACAGGCCTTACGGTATTGATTTTCCGCAGGGTGCCACTGGTCGATTTACCAACGGTCGAACATATGTCGATGCCTTGAGTAAGCTTCGTTTTATGATATGCCCTTGGAATTTTAGAAAAGAAAAAAACAACCATGGAGGTTGCTATATTATGCCCAAAGCGTGAAAATGTATATATATATCTAACTTAACTATATTGCATGTATTTTTGCAGCTCAACTTTTTGGGTTTCGAAATTACATCCCACCCTATGCGAGAACCAGGGGCCCAGCGCTATTAAGGGGAGTGAATTATGCATCTGGAGCGGCTGGCATCAGGGATGAAACTGGAAACAATCTGGTACTTGGCAACATTCTTACCATTAATCTCTTGATGCATAAGCAAGATGGAGCATAATTTGACAAAATGATTAGTAAATAAGCTTGAATAAAAAGAGCTCGGTAATCTTATGTGCATGTTTTGATAGGGGGATCACACCTCAATGAACCAGCAAGTAGCCAACTTTGGCATGACAGTGGAACAAATGAGGAGATATTTCAGAGGAGATAACGGTGCACTCACTAGCTATTTAAGCAAATGCATCTTCTATTCTGGGATGGGAAGTAATGATTATCTCAACAACTATTTCATGTCCGACTTCTACTCAACTAGCCATGAATTCACTTCAAATGCTTTTGCGGCTGTACTTCTTCAGGATTACACTCGCCAGTTGACCGTAAGTAGATAGATTATATCAATTTTATTTTTCAAAATATTTTTCTCCGAGAGAATGAACATGTTCTCCTTCGAATCTCAGCAACTATATGCCTTGGGAGCTCGGAAGGTGATTGTAACTGCAATTGGCCAAATTGGCTGCATTCCATATCAGCTCGCCAGGTATAATGGTACCAACAGCCGCTGCAATGAGAAAATCAACAATGCTATTTCTTTATTCAACTCAGGGCTCCTCAAGCTAGTTCAAAATTTCAACAATGGCCAATTGCCTGGAGCCAAGTTTGTTTACCTCGATTCGTATAAAAGCTCTAATGATCTGTCTCTCAATGGAACCTCCTTTGGTAATTATTACTTGCACGTTAATTTGTCATGGAAACCTCAAAATCCTGCTTAATTATCCTACAAGTATGCATGTTTTGAATTGTGAGAATGATATACAGGATTTGAAGTAACAGACAAGGGATGTTGTGGAGTGGGGAGGAACAATGGGCAGATAACATGTCTTCCTCTTCAACAGATATGCCAGGATCGCAGTAAATACTTGTATTGGGATGCCTTTCACCCGACAGAAGTGGCAAACATCTTACTCGCTAAATTAACGTATAATTCACAAACTTACACTTATCCAGTGAGTATACAACAATTGACAATGCTATGAGAGAGGGATCAGATTCAACTCTTTATGCCCGTCTTCCTGTAATAGCACTGCATATGTTTGGTTGGTTTTTAGTATTTTGTTCGAAGCCATTGAGTTAATGCTTAATGTTAATGTGTGGAAGATGGTTTAATTGTTTCCTTGTTTCTTCACACCAATTCAGTGCTAGCACCTTTCATTCCTTCTGTAATAAATGTGGCGAGATTGAGATAATAAAAGCAATTGAAAATTTCCTACTGCTTCAGTATAGCAACGGAAACACGTTTTGGGGAGTCCAAGGCAAGTATCTTTCCTTTCAAGGCTGAGTTTCCTTGAAACAAAGTCTCCCAACATGGTCCCCAAGAATCGCCAAAACTAATGCGTCTCTAGAAGTTCAAGTCTCTTTGTAGCAGAGAAAAGTCTTTAATTAATGTGCAAGGAAAAACAAAATGAAAAACAGCTAGGCCTCTTATTTTGGACACGGGAAAAGGAGTCAATGTGTTAGCTGGGTTCCTATTTGATTGATTAAATACAAGATGTCATGTAGTGGACACTTGCTGCAATTAGTCACCGCAGTTGGAAGTTAGACGTCTAGGGCCAGGATACGATTTGGGGCGGGCACCAGTTTTGAGCTCGAGGGGGCATAGTTCCACTGCGTGTCAGAGCACATAGCAATGCCAGTGATCAGCTTACAACGCTTGCAGATTTTAGTTGAAGATACTGATTTTAGAATTTAAGACTCACCATACACAACGCACTGGTGAAACTACTGCAAACATATTTGTAGACAGAAAAATTAAAAACGGCAACATTTCTGTTCTGCTCACTATCAAGAACCAGACTGCGGGGCAGCCTGTTCGTTCTGCTTTCTTTCTGACTTATTCCCAAGCATAGACAATCACACCAAAAGAGCAATGTATCCAAGATAGAGAGGTTTTTTTTTTTTTTTTTTTTTTTAAAGGGATAGGGAACAAAACCAAATCAAAGTAGTTGCAGTAATGGTAGCAATTAGAACATGCACATGCACAACAGCTCTTTGCTTTTAAATACAAAATAAACTAAGACTCTGATAGATCAGAGATGAAATAAAAATTATGATGGCATGAATGAAACAAGGATTCCTGTTAATTGGATTCCATTTCAAGATTGGCAAGCTGCTCTATGTTCATAGGATAGACCTTGCTCAAGTCCCCATTGAAGGCCTTTCTTCCCATCAAAACATTCACGGCTTCTGTTGGGTGGAATGCATCCCAGAACACATACTGTTCTCTGTTAGGACAAGGCGTTTGGAATGGAAGACATGTAATTTGACCTCTATTTCTCCCAATGCCGCAGCATCCACGGTTTATAACACTAAATCCTACAAATAAATATCAGCGAAATTGTTTTTTAAAAAAACACTACTCAAGACACAATACGCCCAATTTATTAGAGCCAAGAGTCACATACCATATGCTGGTGAGTCGGTGAGGATTTCTCGGAACATCTGAGCAACATCAATAAAAATGAATTTTTCTCCTGGCAACTGATTGGCATTGAAGTTTTCGAGCATAGCCTTCACATTTTCATTGAAAGGTTGAACTAGCTTGTTAACTGAATCAGAGCAGTTTCCTGCAGGGCTCTGGGCCAAGATGCTAGGAATACACCCCATCACTCCTAGCCCTGCAATAACAAATTTACGTGCTCCAAGATTGTAAAGTTTAGTTAGTTGCCGGCTATATTCTTGAGTCAAGAGATCTGCAAATTGTCTGCCATTATACCGATTCCTCGTTGGATAGTTAGGCATGAGATAGTTATTAGGGTAGTCATTGCTGCCCATCCCTACAAAAAATAAGCTCCGTAAAACTTGCCTAGCTACATCATCTGCTCCAAGGGTATCTGTAATCTGATCGAGCGTGTTCTGAAAATTCCTTATCTGTTCATCAAATGGTATGCGACCAACCTGATCAAAAGAATAATACATCCAAAAAAAATTAGTCCATGTTATATCAATACAAGCATGCAAGTTTAATTGGGTCATGTGTGATGGCCAACCAAACATCTACTTGATTATATTCTATTCCTGTGAATACGAAAGGGACATTCAATGTCTGCCACAGGCACTGTAAATTGCTTGGTTCGTAGGCAATGTAGAATTATATAGCATTCAATACAGAAACTGTAACTGCACAAGAAGGTGCCAGAATAACTAGATCAATGGTCCAACTATAATGAACCATGTAAAGAAATCCAATAGGCTTGGAAAACATAAAATTGGTATCAAATGACCCCCTCGAAAAATGATTCAGTAACCATGCGTGCATATCTTTAAGGCTTCATTAATATGTGTGATGATGCATACTACTTAATTCTGTATGTATGAATGAATATGCTTACAAAGTTTCTGCCTGTGACATCAAGGATTCCGGCAGCTGCAGAGGCATAGTTGATACCATTAAGCACTTGATCTCCTGATGCCTCAGAGTAAGCAGGAATCAGAGGAAGTCCTAGTTGTTCAGCTGCGGAAGAAAATGGACAAAAGAAAAATTTGGTAATCACAAACAGGAGATCAAAACAGGACTGCATTATGGTGTCATCATATTGTTGGTCAAATGCCTTGTATTAACAATCACAAATGTGTGTGCTTAGCCAACTTCATAGAGCATGCTGCATTGCAATATTTGTAATTGTCATTTGGAGAATGAAAAAAAATGACTTTTCCTTTCAAGAAACCAAAGAAAAAAGTAAATGAAAGGTGTAAAAACCGACCCTAATAACATGGAAAAGAATGTGCTAAACATCAAACAACTGTCTCCAAATTCCGAGTGGTTTAAAATAAGTACAAAAAATACAGAGGTCTGTCTCCTATAAACAATATTTCGCCTGACTATCAAAGAAGATCAAAGAAAGGAAACAATGGCCATGAAGAGAAATATGTTGCATGTCTGCATGGCATCCTGAACTCAAATACTACTTGAAAGCTTAACATAAAAGCAAGGAAAGCCAAAGAAGAGGGCAGTGAGAGGTTTACCAATTTCATCAACCATGGTGTAACCATTGGAGAAACGACCAGTAGGACCACCATTGAAGTCAATACCATAAGGGAGATAGTTGGCCTTGGTAAAAGAAGGAAGGTTATTGTTATTGCCATTGTCAATGAGTGAGTCTCCAAATATAAACATAGCAGGCACCATCTCCTTTTTCCTTCCTACTTGTGATCCAAACGGATCCACATTTTGGCCTAAACCTACACCCAGCACCAAGAAAATCACCAGCATGCAAGGCAGCTTGAAGGTAGCCATCTTGAGCTAAAGAGTGTAAGTAAGACAGTAAGACTGATAATTGAAGAGTTGTAAAGTAAGAGTTGAGATCTTTGTAATCGTGAAAGGAACTTTAAAACAGGATGTAAGGTGGGTAGTTCAGAACTAGTAAATGTCGTCATCTGTTTTCTCCATTGCAGTAATTACTAATTACTCTCTGGTGTGTGCATGGCCCCCAAATTCATGCAGGCATTTTCATACTTGTGCATCTTGGTCCCTTCTTTTTCCCTTCTGAAGAAACTTTGAAAAAAAACCTTCAAATTTATTGATTCAAATATCACCAATGTAAACTCCAAATCTTGTTTTTCCTTGGAATTCGGATTGTATCTTTTTAACCTAAAACGACAAGGTTGGCCATATCTGGGGAAAACAGTGCTAATAGGGGCAGCATTAAGCCATTAACAAAGGACGAGCATGCTGGCCCCCTAAACAACCAAGCCAACCACTCATGTTATTGAAGGAAGGCCTTGAAATCTCATTATACAAATAAAATGGAAGTTTCATAACTCGAAGCTTTTGGAATAAATGCGTTTTTGTCCATGCAATAGTACAGTGGGGGTAATTTCTTCGATGCCAAACAAAAAAGTTGCAACGGTGCACTTACACTGCCTAATAAAGAAACAAACAAATGTTATGTATTCTAGGGCTTGGCCTAGCGGTGGAAGGGGCTTGTTTCCTTTCACTGTACCTGGGTTTGAGCCCTGGCGTGCACGCTTGTCACCCCCACGGTGCCTTACATGCCTACTGGGTTTGCAGGGTATTCAGTGGGCAGTGGGGAATAGTCGTGGTGCGCGTAAGCTGGCCCGGACACCCCACGTAAATAAAAAAAAAAAAAGAAACAAATGTTATACGTACTCAAATCATACCCTTTGGAACTAACAATCTTATGGCCCCCCTTTGCTTTCATACATCAGCTTTTAAGCTCCCACATTCCAATTTAGGCATTAATGTCGAGCAATACTGATTATATTGCATTAAGCATGGGTTTCTTTTACAGTATCAATGCAAGTTTACACAGTTTTTTTATGCACTGAATCCATCGATGTAAAATTTAAATTTTATTGTTATATTTTTTATTAATTAAATCATTAAAAAAATGTTTATCACCGTATCTTTCATCGGTAATCCCATATTCTATTACTAAGTCTATTAAAAAAAATATTAATAGCTTTACAAATAGAAAAATACACGCTAAAAAAATTTCTGTGTTAGAAATATACTAACGGATATATTTTGTTAGTTCTATTACTATATCCAATAAATATTTTTTAACTCTCATTAAAATCCAATGAACTTTATCTGTCTGTGAAGGTGTCAGTGATTATGGCATTTTTAGTGAATATTTCTCAACTCTCAGTAAAATATCAATGGAGACATTCTGTTTGTAAATTCATTGGTGGGGTTTTTTAGATTTTGTTTTAAAATTATTTAGAATAAATAATATAAAATTATATCATTTAATAGTAAAATAACTAATTATGCAAATAAAATTTTGTTAAACATCAAAAATGAAAAATAGAGTTAAATAATATTTATTACAAATTCAATGTATTTTTTAAAAAAATATTAAACTAGAATAATGATAGAGCTAGAGGAGGAAACTAGTTGTTCCTAGGGCTATATGGCCAAAAGAGGGGCTCACATGTATGATCCTTCTGTGATGTAATGTTTATGATCATTTAACAAAGTTATTTATAATTTGCTAACAGTTAATTGTATTTTTTGGTGAGATGAGTCGTGTGTTGTTTATAGTTCATCAATAGTTGCTTTTATTTTTCAGTGAGATGAGCTGTCTATTGTTTTAAGGCCATGATCTTCTCAGATTGGGTGCTTAATACTAATTGAGTGCTGCTAATGGTTGAGATATTACAGGTCGCTTGTAAGTTATCAGCCGTAGTGTTGGAGAGATCGTATACCTGATTTTTATGGGATCCATCAAACGATCTTACCTCCATCTACAAATTTGAATAAAAATTCAGATAGGTAGAAGGATCATCCCCATATCTCTCTCTCAACTAGCTATTATAGGTCTCTTAAAAATAAAAAAAATCATCATATTTAATTCAATAAAAATAATAACTTATAAAATAAAATAATTGAATGAACATAATACAAAGTGTTGAGTGCGATTGTCAATGAAATGTTGCACCCTTTTTGGCGGTCTTCACTCTGCACGTGTGTCTCTATAAATAACTTTATTAGGCTCAGCTCATGTCTAAGAGACATAGCTTGTAAGAAAAAAAATTAATTAAGTAACAACAAATAAATTATGATATATTTCATTTAAATTAATCTTACCATTCATTTTGCATGTGCAGCAAATGAAATAAAGCTGTGGTATGCATTATCACTAAACCATGAATTTGCTAGTTCTAGTTGCCAGTATCAAATTGTGATCATCATGTGAACCGCTCAGACATTACATGCTTAATATATTGTGGCCATATATCTCCCAGGATATATAGTTGTTTGAAATCCCTTCAAACAACTATGTCGTTCCAACCTTAAAAATCGTTATCTCTTGCATTTTTTTAATCTTCTTTTATACTTCATACCAAAAATCATGAGACTTATTTCCATAGTGATAAATTAGATTTTAAAATATAATTTTTTTTAAAAAAATATTGTGTTGTTTTCGATGTTACCTAGTTGCCACATGATTTTCCCACACCCTCCTCACAACATTGTAAACACGCTGTCCCAGTTGAATTTTTATTATATATAACTAATGTGTTTAAAATAAAAATAATAATTTAGTTACAATTATAATAATAATTTACTAAAAATAAGTTGGAAATTAGAAATTAATACCAACTTCAAATTTGGCAAACCATATATCAATATAAGGTGTCTATTTAGGATGTCTGGAAACCTGACTTCATTGAAATAATAGAATCTCTATCGATAGTTTAAACATCAATGATATTACTCGAGCGGCCTCAATATTTGTGAACATGAAAATAAATTAAATTAATGAAATATTGATTAATTTTTTAATTATTCATAAATTATGTTATAATAATAAAAATCTAAAATCAAAACAAACATACATTAAAAGGTTGTCCTTCCAATGTGCTCAGTACTTGCGGGAAAATTGATTCCGCTATGAAAGCACACCGATTGTACAATATGAAACTACATTAGAAGAGGCTGCATCGCGAGTTGGTGTAGATGTCTCTTAGTGATCAACATCTAAAGACATGTCATCCTCACTACTAGAAGAATAAGTTGTGATCATATGTGAGTGACAAACTATTGATTTTATTTTACGTATTTACACAATTTTATATGAATAATTAAATAATTAAATTTAATTATTAAAAAAATTTAACAGTATCTTCCCTATACTGGAAACTACCCAAAGTTTTTAAATTTGCAAATATTGACAATAACAACAACCAATTAATCCCATTTAGAAATCTTATATACAAACTATCATCTATACAAATAACAATTAAAATTAATGAAAATAATTAAACACATATCATGCAATAATAGAGTAAAATTAAGATAAAATAATTAAATTTATTCCTATATATTAAATCTAACAATAGCAATTAAAATTCAACAAAATATATTTAACAAATACAAAAAACTATATACTTTAGGAATGAAAAATGCTTACCTTAATAATGTGTTTATTTCAAGACTTTATCTATATTATAAAAAAATGCCAAAACACAAAAATAAAAATAACTAAAATAAAGAAAATATATATAAAAAAATCATTAAGCATATTAAATGGAAATACATACCTTTTAATTTGCTAAAGATAGAATTAGAGATTACAAGCAATAAATAAAGTGAAGAAGCAAATGAGAGAGAGAACAAAAAACAAAAATGAAAGCTTTGAAACGAAGCAAATGAAAAAATAAATTGAAAGGGCGGTTGTTGGGATTTATAGCATAATTTTTCTGATGGAATCTTCAACAGACAAATAAATAATATTATTTTTAATTATTCTCTTAGTGAATTTTTACAAATCCATCAGCAAATTTTGAAGTTCACTTTAAATTTTTTTAATTACCCTCTATAATTTTTATAGTCCATCGATAAATTCGTTTACAGGTGCACGTGGTTAGAAAAGCATTAATACCCGTCGTTTGGATTTCACACAGTTCGTCAATGATTCTATAAGTAATTGTAAACTGCGCTGACAAATGCCAACATCCTCTGTTCATTAGTATAGATTTTGCTAATAGTTGCATTTACAGTAAATGCAACTCTCTGTGGAATACTGACGACCTGTATCTGTCGGTATAGATGTCAGTGATAGTTGCATTTCCAGTAAATACAAGTCTTTATGGAATGTCGACAAACTATATCCATCGGTATTGACATCAGTGTTTGTGCAATATGTATGAAAGATTATGTTTGTGTTGCTTATTTACCTTCCTAAAAACTCTTAAATTACAAACTATCCATTGCACAAAATAATAACAATTATAAAATAAATATTTCATATTACAAAATATCATCTATAATTTATATTACATTATAAAAAAAATGCTTTACACTTTCCTTAATTCTGATAATTAGTTAAAATTTTCTTCTTTTTTCTGTCATCAATTAAATAGTTATAAGTTTTGTTTTTAAAATGGATAACCAATCATCCCTTGATTGATCATTTTTAAAGAAAAAAGGTGTATGTGTAGTAAACTTGTTGACATTACTTTGCGAAAATAAATACATCATTTACGTTACAAAGTCTAGTTTCTGTGTTAATTTCGACCAGTTTATAGTGAGGATCTACTCTAATGCCTCTTTGTGGTATCATACCAATAACATTTGAATGAAAACACTCTATTATTCTCATTATGATATTGCAGTTTGACAACCTCTTCTAATTTACCATAGTAGTCAACTTCTAACTCACTATAATTTAATTGTTTAACATAAACACCACTATTATATGTTATTCTTGGATGCTTATATTCTTTATTATGGAACATATATCCACTAATAAAATATTCATTATAGCACTTAACTTTTTTTCAAGGCACAGGTTAGTGAAGACAATAACATAGAAGCACTCCTTCTCATTTCATAAACCTTGTATATAATGTACATCAATAAACAACAAACAAAAATTTTGTAATGACATATAGTATCTTTATAAGGGATAATGAGTTTGTGATAGTACTTATATGAGTTCTGAAGTACATTGTTCATCTTGTAATTGAAATATTTGAGATTCAGTTAGTTATGCGTTATTAAATAGTAAATATTATCGATGTTGCCTATAAGGTTGTTCCAAATTATATGAGTCTATGATATTATAATATATATATAGTATAATTCTAACAAAGTTTAATTAGTAGTATATTGATTGATGCTTAAAAGTGTATTTTTATCAAGGTTTTATATCATCATTTTACACTTGAAGTATCAATAACTTCTTAATTAAAACATGTTTTATAATAATATATCTAATAATATAAGATACCTTTAATTTATGGTAAATGTTCATTTTAAATGCAGGCCTATCACATAAATAAAAGGATTGATTGATGAATTTAAAAACTAAAATTGAAAGGACAAAGAGATGGCCAAACTTAGAAGAGAGATGTTGGTGTAGTCCAAACTAGAATATTATTCAGTAATTGGATCATATCTAGAGCTGTAGATCTCAAATTTAGGTCTATTTTATATGAATGGAAAGGTAAGACATACACCTACAACTTTCATATGGAGCCCAAGATCTAGAAAGGCCATTTTCAAGTTCAAATTAGAGCAACAACAAAGAAGCCTGAATCTATCCTCCAGCCCACACACTATTTAGTATTTTGGCCATATTTGGAGTTTTGGAAGTCAAAATGATCTGAATGTTTTACACAAAAAAGCTGAGACAATTTCCTTCAACTTTTATGTTTTCAAGTGATTCTAATTTTGACGTTAGCAATGATGTTTTGGGCAGATAAAAAAAGATAGGATTGTCACCAAGTCAAAAGTTGGCCACCTACTCATCAATTAGACATCAAATTAATAGTTTTCAATTTTGGTCTATAAAAGGAGGCATTTGCCATGCATTTAGGCATCTTGGTGTCTAGATCAAGATCATGCTCTTGATTTCTCTCTTGTAATTTTTTGTATTGCTTATGCTTTGCTTTCATTAATATCAAGTTTATGCCTTTCATTTCCTTTCCTTTACTTAGTTAACTTTTATCTTATTTATGTTCTTATTTTGTTTATCTATTTTTCTTTCTTTTATTATGTCTAGCTAAGTTTATTATGTTAAGGTGAAAAGGTTACACTAATGGTGTAAGAATAAATATCGTATAAACTTAATATGGACTTTAATGCTTGAAACTAACATGTTTTATATTTGTTATCTTGTTCACTCTTCAATACTTTGCTTGTTAAATGACTAATCTTGATTTATGTTGTATAACAATTGATACAACAAATGCTTGGCATTTTCATATCTCATACTGTATGGTATAACCGACATTTGAGCTATGAAAAGAACTTGATTTGTTGCTAATGATTAGTACTCAAAAGTGCATTTTTATCATGGTTTTATATCATCATTTTGCACTTGAAGTATCAATAACTCCTTAACTAAAGTATGTTTTATAATAATCTATCTAATAATATAAGATACCTTTAATATGTGGTAAATGTCCATTTTAAATGCAGGCCTATCACATAAATGAAAGGATTGATTGATGACTTTAAGAACTTTAACTGCAAAGGCAAGGAGATGATCAAACTTAGAAAAGAGATGTCGGTGCAATCCAAACCAGAACACTGTTGGGTAATTGGGTCATATCTGAAGCTATAGATCTTAGATTTAGGTCTACTTTATATGGATGGAAAGGTAAGACATAGGCCTACAACTTTCATATGGAGCCCAAGATCTAAAAAGGCCATTTTCAAGTCCAAATTGTTGTAACAACAAAGAAGCCTGAATCTGTCCTCCAGCCCGAGCATTGTTCAGTATTTTGGCCATATCTGGAGTTCTAGAAGTCGAAATGAGCTGAATTGTTTACACAAGAAAGTTGAGACAATTTTCTAGAACTTTCATGTTTTCAAGTGGCTCTAATTTTGACGTCATCGATGACGCTTTGGGTAGACAAGAGAAGATAAAGATTGTCACCAAGTCAAGATTTGGCCATCTACTCATCAATTAGTCATCAAATCAATAGTTCCCAATTTTGGCCTATAAAAGGAGGCATTTGCCATACATGTAGGCATCTTGGTTTCCATATCAAGATCATGCTCTTCTTTTATCTCTTTGTATTTTTTGTAGTGTTTATGCTTTGGTTCTATTAATATTATGTTTATGCCTTTCATTTCCTTTCCTTTACTTAGTTAACTTTTATGTTCTTATTTTGTTTATCTATTTTTCTTTCTTTCATTATGTCTAGTTAAGTTAATTATGTCAAGGTGAAAAGGTTACACTAATGGTGTAAGAATAAATATAATGTAAACTTAATATGGACTTCAATGTTTGATACTAACATGTTTTATATTTGTTATCTTGTTCACTTTTTAATACTTTGCTTGTTAAATGACTAATCTTGATTTATGTTGTATAACACTTGGTACAACAAAATGCTTGGCACTTTCATGGCCCATACTGTATGGTATAACCAACACCTGAGCTATGAAAGAAACTTGATTTGTTGTTAACATAAGTTATAATCATGAATGCTTGACAAGATTTACAAGTATTAGCATTAATTGAATAAGATGACTAATATAATCATGTTAACAATTTATAATTTGATTGGAACCTCTTTTATGTGTGGTTTCCAATTGAATAATAAGAGTTTATATTATACTTGTTTGACATACCATTAGTGGAATCTCTAACCTTGACATTTGTTATTATCATTGTTTAATCTTTACTTTAATATTTCATCTCAAAGTTCTCATCTTCTTCTTCTTCTTTATTATTGTTATTATTATTAGTATTATCATTATTATTTTTATTGTTGTTATTGTTGTTAATATTATTGTTGTTGTTGTATTATTGTTATTTATAATTTGTACAATAACCTCTCTGTGGTTCGACCCCGGTCTTGCCGGGTTATTTATTACTTTGACACTCCTGCACTTGGGAGAAGACATCAATATTTTGTCTTTTCACTTTTCTTGTATATAACTTTGTTTTTTTTCTTTCTTCTTGTTTCTTCTTCTTTTGTTTTCCTTTTCCATTTATTCTATTCCTACACGTGTATGAGAGTGTGGTTACATACATCAAGTGGTAGACTTTGTAGGGTATCCTCATCATTTTCAAAAAATATTGCTGAAGAAGATAATCAATCACTTCATAATGAGAATAATGAGAATAACCGTGTTAGAACATTTAGAGACCACATGAATCCAACAAGAACAAGGGCACCATCATATATAGTTTTTCTCCTAATGCATCTCATTTTAATTTTAAACCAGGCATTATTCAACTTTTACCTTCTTTTCATGGTTTTGAATTGGAAAATCTATACTTGCATTTAAAGGAATTTGAGGAGGTTTGCAACACATATAATAATTTAAATTATAGCATGAACACCATCATATTAAAGCTTTTTCCTTTTTTATTAAAAGATAAAGCTAAAACATGGCTACAAAATTTGAGACAAGGATCCATTCGTGCTTGGGATGAAATGCAACAATAATTTTTAAAGAAGTTTTTTCCATCTCATAGAACAAACTCTTTCAAAAGACAAATCATGACTTTCACTCAAAAACCAGGAGAGACATTTTACCAATGTTGGGATAGGTATCGAGACTTGCTTAATACTTGCCCTCATCATAGTTTTGAAACATGGAGATTAGTTTCACATTTTTATAAAGGGTTAACACCTAAAGATAGGCAAATGGTTGAATTGATGTGCAATGGAACTTTTGAAGACAAAGACCCTGATGAAGCAATGAAGTACTTAGACTTGTTAGCTAAAAATGCTCAAAATTAGAACACCGCGGGTACTTATGAGGCACCAAGTAAAACTCAACCTCATACATCTAGCAGAGGTTTGTACAACTTTAGGGAAGATCATGACCTTCAAGCCAAGTTTGCATCTTTAGCTAGAAAAGTCGAGGCACTAGAATTGAAAAAGAGCGGTCAATTAAAATCTGTTGAAAACATTGCATGTCAAATATGTGAAACAAATGAACACTCAACCGATAACTGTCTAACCTTGCCTTCTTTTAAGGAATGTCTCCATGAACAAGCTCATGCTTTAAACAGTTTCCAAAGGGCCAACCATAACCCATACTCACAAACATACAACCCTGGTTGGAGAAATCACCGAAATGTTAGTTGGAAGAGTGAGAACAACAATGCACAAACTTCACAACCACCATTTCAAGCACAACACAATTTCCAAAATTCTCATGGATATACACCTTCTTATTCTTCACCTCCTACAAGAAGTTTTGAGGAAACTTTGTATGCATTTATTGAAAAGCAAGAGACAATCAACACTCAACTTGCCCAAAGCATAACAGATTTTAAAGATACTCTTGCAAAATTCACATGTACTTTCAGTTTTCAAGAGAAAGATAAGTTTCCATCTCAACTACAGCAAAATTTTAAGGAGCAATACAATGCAATGCAAGTAGTTATGGAAGTCAACACATGGATCAAGTCAAATCAGTCATCACTCTTCGCAGTGGTAAGGTTATTAAAAAACCCACTCTTGAACCTTGTGAGAAAGATGATGAGTCAATCTCTAAGGGTAAGGAAGGGGTTCAATCTGAATATTGCAAGGAAAAGACTGATTCCCTGCCAGCACTTTCATTTCCTCATGCCATGACCAATCAGGAAGAAATCGAGGATGAAAAAGGCATTGAAAATGTTGATGCAGATCTTTTATCAAAAGCGACAACATATTCAACACCCGACATCACACCAATCAATGATTATTTTCCTGATGAATCTCTACTTTCTCTTAGTTTAATGCCTTGGTTTGCTAAAAATATCAATTTTCTTGCTTCATGATTTTTGCCAGCTCACTAGAGTATCGAAGACAAAAGAAAATTTTTGAGCGACGTGCAAAAATTTTATTGGGATGACCCTTACTTATTCAATTATTATCCTGATCAAATATTTTAAAGATGCATTCCCGACAATGAGGTAAGTAATGCTATTAAATTTTATCACTCTAAGGCACGTGGGGATCATTTCTCATCAAAAAAGAGGATTCTAGAAATCTTACAGAGTAGATTTTACTGGCCCACCATATTCAAGGAGTCACATGCATTCCATAAAAATTGTGAAAATTGTCAAAAGGTGGGATTTATTTCAAAACATAGAGTCTTTAGATAATCTTCTATTGAATCTTAAGTCTCATTATAGTCGAGATAAGCTTCTTGTAATTCATGACTTATAAACCCTTTTCATAAAGAACATGCTTGGTATAGTCTTGGGAATCTGACTAAAAAAGACCCTGTTTGCCAGTTTTTAAGAAAACTGGATGGGAAGCCTATCCTTGACCCATAGAGGGCGTTTAAGCCATTCTTGGACGTAAAACCAAGGGAAGATATGAGCCACAATCACAACTACCTATACATACACATGCTCTTTGTGTCTTTTGGTTTTATTATTGTATTTTGTTGTTACTTATATTTGCTTTAGTGTGTTTCAGGTTTGTCAATGTTTATTATTTCAGGTGATATCTTTTATACTCTATCTTTCTACCTTTAAACATTGAGGACAATGTCTTGTTTTAGTTGGGGGGAGAGGGAAGTAGTTAAAAAAAATTTGTGTTTCTATTTCATAAAGCATGTGCAAAATGGTTGTTACTATGATGACAGAGTAAGGAGAATCTTTTATGACTTCTAAGACGCATCTTAGTAATCATTCCTAACAAGGTCTATCATAATACTTCTTGAAATATTCAAATTTACAAACTCTTGCATTGTTATCACTTAATTCTGCTCATATACTTATTTAACATGTTTTCTTAAACCTTAATTTACACACACACACTTCAACATATGATTGTAGATTGCCTATTGGATTATTACATTATTTATGTTCTTTTGTTAAAGGTATCAACTAAGGGAAATGGATAGTATATAATTAAAAAAAAGAGAAGAAAAAATAATGAAAGAAAGAAAGAAAAAGAAAAAAAATGATAATAATAAAAATGTAGATAAGTTTGGTTTCGTAACCTCCCTAACCTAAGCAATTAAGCCTGAAGGGGTATTTTAATACCTAATACCTTAAAGTCATCTGACTTGGGAGCTATTGGCCTAACACTTGTTACATGGGTTGAGGAGAAAAGCTTAAGGGAATCAAACATTGCACTATCTACATACCAGTATCTGCGACCCGAGTTACTAAGCTCGTAGGGGTGTCTTAACACCTAATGCCCTAAGACCAACTAGTTTGGGAGTCCTTAGTTGAAAGCTCGTTACATGGGTTAAAGATGCATGGTGTTTTAAATTATATGTATAAAAAACAAACAAAAATAATAATCCCAATCCAAGGAAGTTAACCTTAAACATTAGAACAAAAATTTTGTTTTCTTCCAAGAAAAGCCCTATAATTATGTGTTGATACATTGAGCACAAAAGAAAGGTTTATGAATATCTTGTTAAGAGGTATTGAGCAGGTATATAAATCTAACAAGAGTTTGTTTATCTGGATAAAGTAATGGAAGTTAAATGATGAATACCTTGCTTTGTGGAATTTGCAAATTGTTTTTCTATTTTGACGCTTTGATTACTAGGGACTAGTAATAAGCTAGTTGGAGGGTGTGATTAGTACTCAAAAGTGCATTTTTATCATGGTTTTATATCATCATTTTGCACTTGAAGTATCAATAACTCCTTAACTAAAGTACGTTTTATAATAATCTATCTAATAATATAAAATACCTTTAATTTATGGTAAATATCCATTTTAAATGCAGGCCTATCACATAAATGAAAGGATTGATTGATGACTTTAAGAACTTTAATTGCAAAGGCAAGGAGATGATCAAACTTAAAAAAGAGATGTCGGTGCAATCCAAACCGGAACAATGTTCGGTAATTGGGTCATATCTGAAGCTATAGATCTCAGATTTAGGTCTACTTTATATGGATAGAAAGGTAAGACATAGGCCTACAACTTTTATATGGAGCCCAAGATCTAAAAAGGCCATTTTCAAGTCCAAATTGTTGTAACAACAAAGAAGCCCGAATCTGTCCTCCAGCCCGAGCACTATTCAGTATTTTAGCCATATCTGGAGTTCTAGAAGTCGAAATAAGCTGAATTGTTTACACAAGAAAGTTGAGACAATTTCCTAGAACTTTTATGTTTTTAAGTGGCTTTAATTTTGACGTCATCAATGACGTTTTGGGCAGACAAGAGAAGATAAGAATTGTCACCAAGTCAAGGGTTGGCCATCTACTCATCTAGCTAAGTTAATTATGTCAAGATGAAAAGGTTACACTAATGGTGTAAGAATAAGTATAATGTAAACTTAATATGGACTTCAATGTTTGATACTAACATGTTTTATATTTGTTATCTTGTTCACTTTTTAATACTTTGCTTGTTAAATGACTAATCTTGATTTATGTTGTATAACACTTGGTACAACAAATGCTTGGCACTTTCATAGCTCATACTGTATGGTATAACCGACACTTGAGCTATGAAAGGAACTCGATTTGTTGTTAACATAAGTTATAATCATGAATGCTTGACAAGATTTACAAATATTAGCATTAATTGAATAAGATGACTAATGTAATCATGTTAACAATTTGTAATCTGATTGGAACCTCCTTTATGTGTGGTTTCCAATTGAATAATAAAAGTTTATATTATACTTGTTTGACATACCATTAGTGGAATCTCTAACCTTGACATTTGTTATTATCATTGTTTAATCCTTACTTTAATATTTCATCTCAAAGTTCTCATCTTCTTCTTCTTCTTTATTATTGTTATTATTATTAGTATTATCATTATTATTTTTATTGTTGTTATTTTTGTTAATATTATTGTTGTTGTTGTATTATTGTTATTTATAATTTGTACAATAACCTCTCTGTGGTTCGACCCCGGTCTTGCCGGGTTATTTATTACTTCGACACTCCTGCACTTGGGAGAAGACATCAATCTTTTCGTTATGTCAGCTAACATAAGTTATAATCATGAATGTTTGATGAAATTTACAAGTATTATCATTAATTGAATAAGATGACTAATGTAATCATGTTAACAATCTATAATCTGATTGAAACCTCCTTTGTGTGTGGTTTCCAATTGAATAGTAAGAGTTTATACTATAGTTGTTTAATATACCATAAGTGGATCCTTTAACCCTGGTATTGTTTGTTATCATTGTTTAATCTTTACGTTAATTTTCCATCTCAAAGTTCTCATCAATTTTTTTCTTTTTCTTTATTATTGTTGTTGTTATTATTATTATTATTATTATTATTATTATTATTATTACTACTACTATTACTACTACTAATAATACTAGTATTATTAGTATTATTATTGCTACTATTATTATTGATGTTGTTATTGTTACTATTGTTGTTGTTTATAATTTATATAATTAACCTCTCTGTTGTTCGACCCCGGTCTTGCCAGGTTATTTATTACTTCGACAGTCCTCCGTTTGGGAGAAGACAACAATCTTTTTGTCGTGCCAAGTTTTTTGGCGCCGTTGGCGGGGAGGTAAGTTTTGTAGAAATTATAATATTTATTTTATTTTCTTTTTTCACTTTTCTTGTATATAACTTTGTTTCTTTTCTCTTATTTCTTCTTTTTTTGTTTTCTTTTTTCTTTTATTCTATTCTTACATATTTATGAGAGTGTGGTCACGTACATCAAGTAGTAGACTTTGTAGGGTACTCTCATCATTTTCAAAAACTATGGCCAAAAAAGATAATCAATCACTTCATAATGAGAGTAATGAGAATAACCGCGCTAGAATACTTAGAGACCACATGAATCCCACAAAAACAAGTGCATCATCATGCATAGTTTTTCCTCATGATGCATCTCATTTTAATTTTAAGTTAGGTATTATTCAACTTTTACCTTCTTTTCATGGCTTAGAATTGGAAAATTCATACTTGTATTTAAGGGAATTTGAGGAGGTCTGCAACACATATAATAATTTAAATTATAGTGTGAACACTATTAAATTAAAGCCTTTTCCTTTTTCATTAAAAGATAAAGCTAAAACATGACTATAAAATTTGAAACTAGGATCGATTCGTGCTTAGGATGAAATGCAACAACAGTTTTTAAAGAAGTTTTTCCCATCTCATAGAACAAACTCTTTCAAAAGTCAAATCACCACTTTCACTCAAAAACTAGGAGAAACATTTTACTAATATTGGGATAGGTATCGGGACTTGCTTAATACTTGCCCTCATCATGGTTTTGAAACATGAAGATTGGTTTCATATTTTTATGAAGGGTTAACACCTAGAGATAGACAAATGGTTGAATTGATATGCAATGGAACTTTTAAAGATAAAGATCCTGATAAAATAATGAAGTACTTAGACTTATTTGTTTAAAATGCTTAAAATTGGGACACCACTGGTACTTATAAGGCACCGAGTAAAACTCAACCTCATACATCTAGTGAAGGTATGTACAACCTTAGGGAAGATCATGATATTCAAGTCAAGTTTGCATCTTTAGCTAGAAAAGTCAAGGCACTAGAATTGAAAAAGAGTGGTTAATTAAAATTTATTGAAAACATTGTGTGTCAAATATGTGAAACAAATGAACACTCAACCAATAATTATCTAACCTTGCCTTCTTTTAAGGAATGTCTCCATGAACAAGCTCATGCTTTAAACAATTTTCAAAGGGCCAACCGTAACCCATACTCATAAATATACAACTCTGGTTGGAGAAATTACCCAAATTTTAGTTGGAAGAGTGAGAACAACAATGTACAAACTTCATAACCACCGTTTCAAGCACACCATAATTTCCAAAATTCTCATGGATATGCACCTCCTTATGCTCCACCTCCTAGAAGAAATCTTGAGGAAACATTATATGCATTCATTGAAAAGCAAGAAACAATCAATACTCAACTTGCTCAAAATATAACAGATTTTAAAGATACTCTTGCAAAATTAATATCTGCTCTTAGTTTTTAAGAGAAAGGTAAGTTTTCATCTCAACCACAACAAAATCCTAAGGGACAATACAATGCAAATGCAAGTAGTTTTGGAAGCTAACACATGGATCAAGTCAAATCAGTCACTACTCTTCGTAGTGGTAAGGTTGTTGAAAAACTCTCTCTTGAACCTTATGAGAAACATGATGAGTCAATCTTTGAAGGTAAGGAAGGTGTTGAATTGGAAAATTGCAAAGAAAAGACCGATTCTCCACCAGCACTTCCATTTCCCCAAGCCATGACCAAACAAAGGAAAGTCAATCACAACTCTGAAATTTTTAAAACTTTCAAACAGGTAAGAATCAATATACCTTTGCTGGATGCTATCAAACAAGTTCCTTCCTATGCTAAATTTTTAAAAGTTCTATTCACTATGAAGAGGAAACTAAATGTGAAAAAGAAAACCTTTTTAGTTGAACAAGTAAGTGCCATTCTTCAAAACAATAATGCTTTGAAATATAAAGACCCTGGTTATCCTCTAATTTCTTGCTTTATTGGAGAATAAAATATTGAAAAAGCCTTACTTGATCTTGGTGCTAGTGTGAATTTACCATATTCAGTTTTTTAGAGTCTCAATCTAGGTGAGTTAAAACCAACTTCTTTATCTCTTTTACTTGTCGATAGATCTGTAAAAGTGCCAAGAGGAATAATTGAAGATGTGTTAACACAGGTTGATAAATTCATTTATCTTGTAGATTTTGTTTTCTTGGATATATAACCTATTGAAACATGTAATTCATTTCCTGTTATTTTAGGACATCCGTTTCTTGCAACCTCTAACGCATTGATTAATTGTAGGAATGGACTGATGAAGCTATCATTTGAAAACATGACATTGGAGATGAATATTTTCAACATTTGCAAGCAACCTGAAGATGATAATGATTTACAAGAAGTAGATCATATTGACGGATTAGTTTATGATCAACTTAAATCTACTTTAAGTAAAAATGAGTTGGATGAATTTGAAGATTTGCAAATGATTTATTCTGAGGAAGAAATCACAGATGAAAAATGTACCGAAAATATTGATACGAATCTTTTGTCAAAAGTGACAACAAATTTGACATCTAACATCACACCAATCAATGATTACTTTCCTAATGAATCCTTACTTTCTCTTAATTGAATGCCTTGGTATGATAAAAATATCAATTTTCTTGCTTTAGGAGATTTGCCAACTGATTATAGTACCCAATATAAAGAAACGTTTTTGAACAAAGTGAAGAACTTTTATTGGGATGACCCTAACTTATTCAAATATTATCCTGGTCAAATATTTCAAAGATTCATTCTCGACAATGAGTTAGTAGTGTCATTAAATTTTGTCATTCTAAAGCATGTGGGAGTTACGTTTTGTAAGAAAAAAAAGAGCTGCAAAAATCTTTTAAAATGGATTTTATTGGCCTACCATGTTCAAAGACATGCATGCATTCTGCAAAACTTGTGAAAATTATCAAAAAGTTGATACTAGTTAAAACGTTTTGTTTTATAATTCTCAACTCTGTGCATTCCCTAGAGAGCTAAGATCAAGATGGAGCAATCCTTATGGGGCTCATGATATTGAGAATTCATTGAATGATAATGTTTTTAAGAAAAATGGATATCATTTGAAAGCTTACTTTGATAATTTTTCTAGTGAAAATGAATCAACTGGTTTGAATAATCTTATAGATAAAGGTTGATTATTTTGTTTTTCTCACATTATTTTTATGTTTCTTTTGAGTGATTTTTGCTAGCTTCTTCACCCCGGTTAAATGGTGGATAACGGTACTTCGTGACTTAAGTCGGTTCTTTCAGTTTCCTATAATAATTGATATTTGTGTATATATTTGTGCAATTTTTTGAATCTCTCTTCTGATTCTTATTTGAAAATGGACACTAATCTTGAAAAATTGAAAAAGTATTTTCTTGCTCTGCCTCAAAATACGATTACAAAAATTTACCATGCTAGATGTGCAAGATTGAGATTGTTAATGAATCATGGAATTCTTGAAGATATTCGTTGGTTGATTGAAGCAAAGGTCTGATTCTCAGGTGAGTCCTCTAACTCCTTAATTTCACACATGCTTGGAATAGGTAAAAACACTTGTGCATAGAAATGTCATGCAAAATGACTAAAAGTCTGTCATTGATATGCTAGATAGACTTGTAATGCACAATGTCATTCTTTAGGAATGATATCTATAAACCGTGAAGATAAAATACAATTCATTAAGGATGACCTGAATAAAGAGTCTTTAGATAATCTTCTATTGACTCTTGAGACACATTCTAGTAAAGATGTGCATCGTGTAATTCATGATTTATGACCATTATTTCATAAAGAACATGATCGACTTAGTCTTAGAAATCTGACTAAAAAAGACCCTATTTTCTAGTTTTTAAGAAAACTAGATGGGAAGCCTATCCCTAATCCATAGAGGGTGTTTAAGCCGTTCTTAGACGTAAAACTAAGGGAAGATGTGAGCCATAATCACAACTACCTGTACATACACATGTTTTTTTAAAAGTAAATAAATAAATAAATAAAGAGAGAGAGAGTGTGTGTGAGACTCTAACTGGCCTACATATAAGTGGTATGATTGTCTTTCTAATTTCTCATTTATAAAATCCTCTCTTCCTTCCTTTCATTTCTACTGTTACTACTAAATAATTGATTGACCAACTTCAATCTTTCATTCCTATAATTGATCCTTTCATGAGTCGTATAAATTGATCAACTAAGGAAAGCCTTAAAAAGCTTAGATTGGATTTGAGCCTTCATTTATGAATCTTTGTGTCTTTTGGTTTTATTATTGTGTTTTGTTATTTCTTATATTTGTTTCAATGTGTTTCAGGTTTGTCGGTGTTCGTTCTTTCAAGTGATATCTTTTATACTCTATCTTTCTACCTTTAAACATTGAGGACAATGTTTCGTTTTAGTTGGGGGAAAGGGTAGTAGCTAAAAAAAAAAGCTAACTGTGTTTTCTATTTCATAAAGCATATGTAAAATTGTTGTTACTATGATAACAAAGTAAGGAGAAATTTTTATGACTCTAGAGATGTATCTTAGTAATAATTCGTAACAAGGTCTATCATAATACTTCTTGAAATATTCAGATTCACAAACTCTCACATTGTTATCACTTAATTCTGCTCATATACTTATTTAACATGAATTCTTAAACCTTAATTTACACACACACACTTTAAATATATGATTGTGGGTTATATATTGGATTATTACACTATTTATTTTCTTTTGTTAAAGGTAACAACTAAGAGAAAGGGATAGTATATTAAAAAAGAGAAAGAAAAAAACAAAAAAACAAAAAAAAATTGATAATAATAAAAATGTAGATAAGTTTGGTTTCGTAGCCTCCCTAACTTAAGCAATTAAGCTTGAATAGGTGTTTTAACACCTAATACCCTAAAGTCAATTCACTTGGGAGCTATTGGTCCAACGCTTGTTATATGGATTGAGGAGAAAAGTTTAAGGGAATCAAATATTGCATTATCTATATATCAGTATCTGCAACCCGAGTTACTAAGCTCGTAGGGGTGTCTTAACACCTAATGCCCTAAGACTAACTAATCTAGGAGTCATTAGCTGAAAGCTCGTTACATGGGTTAAAGATGTATGATATTTTAAATTATATTTATATATATTTAAAAAAAAAGAAAAAAAAGACAAAAATAATAATCTCAATCCAATGAAGTTAACCTTAAACATTAGAACAAAAAATTTATTTTCTTCCAAGAAAAGCCCCATAATTATATGTTGACACATTAAGCACAAAAGAAAGGTTTATGAATATCTTGTTAAGAGGTATTGAGCAGGTATATAAATTTAATGAAAGTTTGTTTATTTAGATATATTAATGAAAGTTAAATGATGACTACCTTGCTTTATGAAATTTGCAAAGTATTTTTCTATTTTAGTGCTTTGATTATTAGGGACTAGTAATAAGCTAGTTGGGGGGTGTGATTAATACTTAAAAGTGTATTTTTATCAAGGTTTTATATCATCATTTTGCACTTAAAGTATCAATAACTTCTTAACTAAAGTATGTTTTATAATAATATATCTAATAATATAAGATACCTTTAATTTATGGTAAATATTCATTTTAAATGCAGGTCTATCATATAAATGAAAGGATTGATTGATGAATTTAAGAAATGAAATTGAAAGGACAAAGAGATGACCAAACTTAGAAAAGAGATGTCGGTGTAGTCCAAACTGGAACCCTATTCAGTAATTGGATCATATCTACAACTGTAGATCTCAGATTTAGATCTACTTTATATGGATGGAAAGGTAAGACATAGGCATAAAACTTTCATATGAAGCTCAAGATCTAAAAAGACCATTTTGCAAGTTCGAATTGGAGCAACAATAAAGAAGCCCGAATCTATCCTTTAGCTCGAGCACTATTTAGTATTTTGGTCATATCTGGAGTTCTAGAAGTCAAAACGATCTGAATGTTTTACACAAGAAAGATGAGATAATATCCTACAACTTTCATGTTTTCAAGTGGTTCCAATTTTGACATTAGCAATGATGTTTTGGGCAAATAAAAAGAGATAAGGATTGTTACTAAGTCAAGAGTTGGCCACCTACTCATCAATTAGTCATCAAATCAATAGTTTTCAATTTTAGCTTATAAAAGGAGGCATTTGCCATGCATTTAGACATTTTGGTGTCTAGATCAAGATCATGCTCTTGCTTTCTCTCTTGTAATTTTTTGTATTGCTTATGTTTTTCTTTAATTAATATCAAGTTTATACCTTTCATTTCCTTTCTTTTACTTAGTTAACTTTTATCTTATTTATGTTCTTATTTTGTTTATCTATTTTTCTTTCTTTCATTATGTCTAGCTAAGTTTATTATGTTAAGGTGAAAATATTACACTAATGGTGTAAGAATAAGTATGGTATAAACTTAATATAGACTTTAATGTTTGATACTAGCATGTTTTATATTTGTTATCTTGTTCACTCTTCAATACTTTGCTTGTTAAATGACTAATCTTGATTTATGTTATATAACAATTGGTACAACAAATACTTAACACTTTCATAGCCCATACTGTATGGTATAACTGACACCTGAGCTATGAAAAGAACTTGATTTGTTGTTAACATAAGTTATAATCATGAATATTTGATGAAATTTACAAGTATTAGCATTAATTGAATAAGATGACTAATGTAATTATGTTAACAATTTATAATCTGATTGAAACCTCCTTTGTGTGTGGTTTTCAATTAAATAATAAGAATTTATACTATACTTGTTTGATATACCATTAGTGGATCCTCTAACCTTGACATTGTTTGTTATCATTGTTTATTCCTTACGTTAATTTTTCATCTCAAAGTTCTCATCAATTTTTTTTTCTTCTTCTTTATTATTGTTATTACTACTACTACTAGTACTACTACTACAACTAGTAGTATTATTAGTATTATTATTGCTACTATTATTATTGATGTTGTTATTGTTACTATTGTTGTTATTTATAATTTGTACTATTAACCTTCTTATGGTTCGACCCCGGTCTTGCTGGGTTATTTATTATTTTGACACTCCTGCACTTGGGAGAAGACAACAATCTTTTGATCGTGTCATATATATACTTATTGAATAAAAGGTTTTTGCTCATCACAGTTAAAAAAAAAACATAATTGTGCACTTGTCTTAACTCTATTTCTGAAAAATATCTTTCCTTTACAATATTTTTAGGTGTGGGTCATCTATAATTGAAGAATATTGACAAGTTCTCATAAGAAGACACTTCACCTATATCATTATGCTATAGAACGTGATTGATTCTCGTTCTCAAATGAGTTTTAAAATAGTATAAGATAAATATTGCGTTCTCCTCAACAAAATATAGGCCCTCATATATTGAGGCCTCAACATGCATCTTGTTCTTAACCTTTTTCTTAAGATTGAATAAGTATCTGTATTGAATTAATCATATATTTTCAATTAAAAAAACAAAGAAAATACTTTTATATATGAATTCCATTTCAACTATAATATCTAATCGTTTAAATGGATACATCCATTTATACTAGATTAGTTCTCCAACTTTTGTCTCAAACAATAAATGTATAGGGAGATGCTCCATTGAGTTAAAAAATAATAGAGAGAACATAATCTCAAGTTTGTATAGTGTCTCGATGATATTTATTTCAAGCCTCTCAATGTAATCAACATTTAACTTGCTAGAACATAATTTCTAAAGAAATGACTGATCTTTGTGACATCTCATATCCCTTTTGGTAACAAATCACGATAAGTTAATGGAATGAGTGTTTGTATAAACATGTGGTAGTAATGACTTTTCATTTCATATAATTTGCATTCGTTCATATTAACTAACCTTGATATGTTTGAGGCATGTCCATTAGGAAAACACAAACTCTTCAGCCATTTATAGACTAGTATTTGTGTATTTTTCTTTAACACGAAGCTTACTCTTGGTTTTGCGACCCGTGACCTATCACAAACCAACTTCGTATTTTTATTGTTACTAAACAAAGTTATATCTAATCTAGCGTTAATGTTGTCCTTTGTCTTTCCATTCATATCTGTGACGATGTTGAAAATGTTCTTAAACACGTTCTTTCCTAAATGTATGATATCAAGGTTATAGCAAAGGAAATTGGCCTTCACCAAATTATAGGTTAAACCAAAACTAGGAAACTTTAACTTACTTGATTGGAGACTAAACATAATGTCACTATACTTTGATACAATATTATGTAATTTTTTACCATAAAGATGCGGGGGTACGACATCCTTTTTCACTTTACCAATAAAGAATCCTTTCTGTTTTTTTTTTGTACCTGTGATTTAATGGCAAGAAACAATGATGACAATAAGAAAGAAAGTTTTACATCTATTTGTTAGCATAAATGCCTTATTGTTTTTCATATAATATAGATATATTAGTTTTCAATGTGTCCTCCAACAATAAACCATTTGATAAGTTGGAAAATCATTGATAGTCTACATCAAAACTACCCTCATAACAAAATTATATTTTCTTGATATATCATAAGTTAAAGCTCTAAAGGACCATAACTGCGTAAACTCATCAATTAACGATCAAAGATGAACATTTATATTCCACCCGGGCTGCTCGAAATAAGTATGACAGTAGATAAAAATATAAAATTTAGCTTTATACACATTCCTTGTGGCATGTTATAAACCATGAGTATAATTAGCCAACAAGAATAAGAAGCAGCAAATAACCCGGATGGGTTGAATCTGTTGAAAAGTGAGGATGCACACTGTTAAAGTGTTTCCATGCTTCGCCTTCAGAAGGATGTACCATCACTTTATTAATTGCATCATGTGATTGGTCTTATGTCATGTGCTTAACAATTCTTAGTGATATAAATGACATTTACAATCTAGATGTGATTGAAAAGTATCTAAGTTTTTTTTATGCCATAAGAATCTTTTCTCTGTCAATTATAGGTTGGGAATGCCCACATTTCATGCACTCGATCAACTCAATATTTTCAAGGTAGTATAACATATAGGAGTTAGAGCACATGTTAATTTTCTAGTATATTAAACCGAAAGGTTTCATCATGGACTTTATAGCAAAAAAGTTCTCTTTTAGCCTGTTCCGTTCAGGTAAAATACTTCTCACCCATTCAATAATTCTATTATAACTGACCTTAATCAACCCATGATTTGACTTGATGGTGAACACCTATGCTACAATTGATAATTTACCATGGTTTGTCCAGTCATCCTATAATAATTCATCAAAATCTTTTAATGAATCAAAAAACCTAACTGCATCTGTATTAGATTCTTCTTCTATGATTGGACATTGATTGACATGACCTTTATTTATTCTCATTATATCTTTAACCATATTCCTGTAAGGATTACTATTGTCATTTGTAATTTCATGCACATTACTAGTACTAGAAGTTGACTCAACTACCCTTTAGCACATGCTTTTATTATGAACAAATAGTTCTTTGTATGCATACTAATATAGATAATCCTTCATGAAACTTTTGTGTAGAAGATGCATCATTATAATATCTAGATACATATACTTTTTATTTTGACACTTCCTACATGAACACCTAATCCACATCCAGTAAAATTTTTAGGAATAAATATTGTGAAATTAATAAAACCCTGAACTCTGTTACAATAATCTATCCTTTACAATCTTTGGGGTGAACCTCGATACATCTATGAACAATTATCCATGACTTTTATCAAGTCTCTATAAAATTGTGATGACAATATATATAATTAACCATGTTAGGTAAATAAATTTATAAAAATATTAGTTTACCTCGAGATTATGCCACAAACTAATTAAAACTTCTCACAATATTCATTATCAATTATTAACATCCATACAAATTTATACATATAAATTTATAGAAATTACAACTCTACAATAGCATTGATAAAAATTAAAATAGACTCGTTAAACAAGCTATTAAAATTTTTACTACAACACATGTAATTCAGTAATTCAACAAAATTTCAAAAATTTACAAACAAATATAATTTTACAAAATCTAAAACAAACCATAACAAATATAAAATTATACATTCATACTACTAGTTTGTTTAAGAAATAACAATAAAACATGTATATACACTAAAAAATTACATATAGTAAAAAAATTAACATTTAAATGTTAAAATAAAAAAAAATAGATTTACTTATAAAAATTAGTAAAATCCATAATAAATTAAAATACGGATATTATGACCACAAAACTTAAAGAAGTATGACTTTTGTTGAGAAGAGGAGAATTTTTTTGGGTATTTGTTTACAGTTTGGGAGGAGAGATTTATAATAAGAGAAAAGAATGAGAAATATAGAAAGAGACATTCGACAGAATTATGATATGTTAACTTTTTGCCAATGGAATAACTGACAGACTCATTCTATTGGTGGTTCTATCAACTATTTTGACAATAAAATAGTGACATCATTATACAGAGATCCCAAATTGAATTTCTTGGTAATTTTATCGGAAAAATCATCTTAAAAAACTTTTAAGTAAGTGAACAATTTTTTTTAAAAGTAATTTTATATATTTTATTAGTATATACCAACTGTTTATTCTATTGGTACATACCAATCAAAATATAGATGAAGTGATATTTGTTTATATTCATTATTATAATATACAAATATAATTATTCTATTAATAATTTCAGTGATTTTAAGTGAATTTAGTTATGTATATAATTTGGTTTGCTTTCAAGTACTCAAATGGAAGCTCGAATCTGACAAGACAAGCGGCTCTGCAGGATTTAAATGAAGCATGCAAATTACAGAGACCGATAATGGATTATGGTCCCCATGTCTACTAACTGCGCAATAATTAATTTATTTATAGTTTGAACTTTGCATTCTATACTTAATTTTTTGATGTACATTAATTACAATGTCATATACTTTTTTTTTATTATTATAAATTGATATTCGAACTCGAAATTTCTTGAAACACAAAGAACATTAATGCATATAGCTCCCTGATATATATTTTAAGTTCACCATAATCCTTAACAAGTAGATTTTGGACACTCGATAGCTAGACAAACCCTTTAATTATTTTTATAATCCACATTTGCTTGATGATTCCATAGTAAGCTATCCATAGGGTGGGAAAATTAACCGAATTATCCAAAATATTGATAAAAATAGATCCGAAATTAACTAATGGTTTTTCAAGTTTTTTTCTGGATAATTTCAATTTGAAAATTTTAAAAAAATTCACTTAGCTCAATTCGGTTTATGTTTCAAAAAAAAAAAAAGACCAAAATGGAAAAACACATCACAAACTAAAGGTCCATTAAATCAAAGCCTATGAAAAAGCAACCCAACTAACTAAAAAGTGTCTGAATTAAACTGAAGTTATTTGATTTTAAAAATATAAAATCGAATTCCAAGCTTACCATTTTGGTTCGGAAATTCGATTCAGAATTTTTAAAAATAATTCGGCTTGATTGGATATTTTGGTCCAAATCAAGCCATTTCAACGGGTAAGCAAGTCTTGATCGAAGGCAATCATGTTTCATTTTGATAACATCTCGAATACAGACGGAAAAAAGAATCAGAAGGTCCAAGCCATTTTAATTCTTGTAGAAGGAAAAAAAGAAGAAGAAATAAAATCAGTTTATAATCGATGGGTGGAAATGGTTGGGCACTTTATCTACTCCTTGGAATTGTATACAAGATCCTCCTGGGGTTCAGAATAAAAGGAATTCCTTCCCAATATCACTCAGACAAGGATTTACTATGCTACAAAAGTCAACTCCTTGAAAAAAAAAAAAGAAGGTTGAGCTAGCTAGTAAGGTAGTAATAATACTACTAGTTATGTCTTAAAAATCAGAGAGGTATTCTTAGAGCAAGATGACATTTGCATGTGCAAGGAAACTGAAGGGGTCCTCTCAGCCCTCATACAGATAGATTATGATCATTCAATTTCTCTTCTCTAGTTTCAACTGTCTCTTTGTCGATATTGGTATATTCCCTAGATAACCATTAGTTGACTCATTAAACGACATTTGCTTTTTTCGTGGACAATTAATACTTCTTTTTGGTTTTGATGCTACAATAATGTTTCATTGTGAAATAGTTAGGGTTTACGCTGCAAACACAGTCACTGAAAAGAGTACTCTATGTTATGAACTTACAATCTTAAAGTCTTCTTTTGACGTAACCGTGTTCGGAGATTTCAATGAAACTTTACGTGCTTGTAAAGGAAGTGGATATCTTAATTTGAATGACTATAAGGCTATACTTGGTTTCATGGAAGATCTATGAGTTGTATTGATCGAGCCTTTACATCTCTGAAATGTCATCTTCAATTCCCCTCAATGTTCTTAACTCGCCTCCCTAGAGGTTATCTGATCATTGCCAATTAGTTCTAGGATCATCAGCTCATAATTGAGGTTGGAGACCTTTCAACTTCATCAATTGTTGGGTCAATGCTACTCAACCTGGTCAGGAAACCTAGTTATTTGGCAAATAAATTTCAGAGATGGAATCATTTTGAAGAGGAAGCGGAGTTTAAACAATTATCTATACCCGAGAAGACTGAATTGAGTAATCTGATTGCATAGCATTGGGAAGTCAGTAAATATATGAAAGCTATTTGGAGACGAAAGTCCAGACAAAATCAGTGCAAGTTAAGAGAAAAAAAATACTAGATTTTTCCATTTTGTCGCACTTGTTTGTTAATCCTTTTTTCTTCCGTACTCATTCAACCATTCCATTCTGTCGCGCTTCACATGAATAGCAAGCATATAAAATCAAAACTTGTTCAAGAATGAGGTTAAAATAGAAAAAAAATCACTACTTAGTATTTTGATCATTACTAATCCTAACTTGTCAATGTATATTTATTGTAAGAGATTTATTATGCTAAAAAAATTTATTATCATCCTAAAACATCATATTTAAAATAAATCTTTTTTATTTATAATAGTTTGTTTAGTCTAATCTACCAGTGTTAACGAGTCTATTGCTTTTAGTTAAACCTTATTTGATTGGTTAATTCATAGTCATTCTAAAATCTAGTTTATTTTTTTTCGCTCTTAGCTATTGCTTTTTGGATAACACTTGTTAAATTGACAATTCTAAGATTGATAACTTCAAATCATAACCTATGACTAATTTTCAATAAATTTATATTAATAAATGATTTATGGGTTTATATTGAGCTCATGAAACCTAACCCAAATCCTAGAAAAGGTTCATAAAAAGTTCCTCAATGAAGTTCACTTATCCTATAACACTTGGGTTCATTTATAATATTTATTAAATAAATACTTAATAATCTCGATTCATATTCAAATATAATTGATAAATATTAGGCTCACAAGTTTTCTAATACTCATGATTTTATTATCCGTAAATACTAGACTATTTAATACTTTTGATTTTCTCACTAATAAATATTAAACTGAAAGGTTTTTTGTTTAAAAAAGAAAAATGATGCACTACTTCTCTTAATATCTAAGACAACCTTAAAAACTAAAAGTAAATAGCAAAACAATTTTTTTTCTTGACATAATTTTTATGAAAGCAAAAATGAGTTTTAAAAGGCTTGCAATATCAGTCTATTAAGCCTTTTAATGTGGATCATAACCTTAATGAGATTTATAAAAAAGTATAAACCCCAACATGGAGGCATATGAATTAACATTGATTTTATATTATTTAAATCAAAAAATCATATTAGTATATATTATCAAATCAATGTCCATACATAAAAAACAAAAACATGTTGTGATTTTGAGGATTATAATTAAATGACCATAGACATAAAAAAGATCAAGATGAGAAATTAGATCAAGTTGAATTCATTCAAACATAAATATTAATTTCATAAATATTGTTCAATCTTAAAATCTCATCACAACACTTTAAAATCAATAATAATAATAATAATCTCAAAATGTAAGATTGAATTCATTTCAATATAAATATCCATTCAATGAATAACACCTAATCAAAACATTATAAAAAACATGTCAAAATCATCAAGTGGGTAAAATATTTATTCAATAGATGTTTAGGTTTCAAAATAAACTTTTAGAGTGTTAGAGGATGACTATGAGGAGTTGAAATAATGGTGAAAACTTTATGGAAAGAAGAAAATCGATTGTTGTGTGTGGTTAAGACACTTATAGAAGAGTTGTCATAGTTGGTTTGTTGTTTCACATGCAACTAATATTTGACATGGAAGGCTATGTAAGGTGTGCTAGGAAACCTTCCTTCATGTGATGGCGTCGTAGGCCACCTTTTGCTAATAAGGCATATTTGATAATGGAAAGCCACGATGGTCCTTTTTCTTTATACTAGTTTATTTTTTATCTTTTAGACTTGTTCACATTGAGATTATTAGATTAGGAGGTTTACATGGTTGTGTAGTACTCATTAATAGGAAAAAGAATAATGATGAACTTGCAGGTTTAAAGGTCAATGGAGAGAGAAATTAAAGAGGTGTTTTAACATTGGTTTTTTTTTATTGATTATGATACATGGGCTACTGGTTTCAATTGATTAAGGGATTTTTAAGGGCTTTAAGTTATAGAAAATAGTGATGGTCTCATAAAAAATAAAGGTCAAAGATAAGAGAAATCAAGTAAAGAAATCTTAGGTTTAGAGGGAGAAAGAGAATATTAGGGTTTTTTTATGGGGTAAAGAAAGAAAACAAATAAATAATGCTTTTCTAGTGTTCACTTCTTCATATTTTAGCTCACATTGTCATACAAAAAAATTATGGTGGCTAAGGCTTTGTTAGAAGAGATAATGAATAATGGTTTTTTTTTTAGTAACTTTTTTTCTGATAATTCACTTATCTATTTATGACTTATTGATACGACCAAAATATTGATGTCTTCTTCTAAGTACGAGAGTATCGAAGTAATAAATAATTAGGCAAGACCAAAGTCAAATCACAGGGAGGTTAATTGTTTAAATTATAGATAACAATAATATAACAACAATAACAATAACAATAGTAACAACAACAACAACAACAACAATAACAATAGTAGTGGTGGTGTTGGTGGTGGTGGTGCTAGTAATAAAGAAGAAGAAGAAGAAGAAGTTGATGAGAACTTTAAGATGGAAGATTAATGTTAGGATTAAACAATTATAAAAGTAAATGTTAAGGTTAGAGGATCCACTAATATTATGTCAAACAAGTATAGTATAAACTATTATTATTCAATTGGAAACCACACACAAATGAGGTTCCAATTAGATTATTAATTGTTAACATGATTACATTGATTATCTTATTTCATTAACATTAATACTTGTAAAATTAAACCTTATGGAATTAACAAGAAATGAAAATTTCAGGAGGATATAACCTGATTAATGGAGCCAAGCTCTGATACCAAATGATGCAAACCTCATGATCACATGGTCACGCAACCCACACACAAAGACACCAATTCTCGAAAAGCCAAGTAAATTAGGTTTGGTAGGAGTGTGACAGAAAGATAACTTGTACTTAGGTATCAGCACTATTGGAAACGGAAAACCCCTACCCAACGAATATTGATTTGCGAACAAGAAGTATAAGGACGACGCCACGAAGACAGTTGTTCTTCGATAAGTTGTTTTTCAGTTCATTAGAGAACCATGGAAGGGAGATTATCTCACCAACATACACACAAAGTGTGACAAACAAAGAGTTTTATTAATCTAAATAGTCTTTTCATACATGTTTAGTTATGCCTCTATTTATAGTGATTCTAAACTTAAAGAAACCCTAATGGACCCCCCTTAGGTTGACTTATATGTAGCCTACTTACAATTGACCCAAATAAGTAATAATAACCCAAAGACTAAGAAGAAAATAATAAAAATATAAAAATCCAAAAATTACTATCTTAAATATACTAGAATAAGATTTTTCACCATTAAAAAGTCCTAAATAGACTAGGAAATCTGATCTAAAGATAGAATGCATTCTAAAGTCTTCTTTCCTTTTGTAGCTCGGATGAATAAGGAATCCTTGTAAGGAAAGGATTCTGAAATAATTATGAATCATTGCCACACTTGGAAACTATGTTGCAGCCCATTAAACATCCTTGTAGAATTAGTATATTTTCAAAATAAGTTGCCACATCCTTATAGGAAAAGAATCCTAGCCAAATAGGAAGTCCACAAGTTAAAAGTAAATAACAAAATTCATATAGCCTTTGTTGACTCATATTGAGATGCCTTCTTGAACTCCGATTGACCTAAAATTTTAACTTAAGGTAGTATAGTATGTCAAGAGACTTCTCGTAAAAGTTTAGCTTGATCCAATGGTCGGATTGAGAATTATAATTGTTGCTGTAAAACTGGATAGTTGCACATTTTACATCAAAATCCAAATTTGACCATCCTTGGATCGTATCATTCCCTCTCTCTTCAAGATGATTCATCCTTGAATCACCAATAATTTGAATGGACAATTCCTTATCCTCTTTTTGAAGCCTTTAAACTTCTTTTTTTACAAACAATCATCGCCAACAACTTTGGATGAAAGTTGTAGCCATTCTATTTTGTATATCATCATTGCAATCCTTTTAACCTCTTTTTTTAAAGCTTGCTGGTTATTGATTACTGTCGTTAACACATCAAGTTCTTGCTTCATCTCTTCTAGAAAACAGGATAGACTCTTGGATTATGTTTTTAAAACACTAATCTCTTTATCTCTCTCCCTTTGATACCACCTCTCCTTTTGAATTTGCCTTCTCTTTTGCCATAGCACCTCATCAAAATACATCAAATCCTTTAATTTTCTACGCTGCAGAAAATCTTTCCGGTAGCCTATGGTCTCATCGTTAAAACCACTATCACAAATATCATAAAATTGAGGCTCAAAATCCTTATAATCATCCTTCCTTAGCCTTCCGGCCTTATTGCCATTGTTAGATTTCCATTCAACCCCAACCTTTCTCATATTTTAGGTACATGTTCTAGCCATGTTTCCTTGTTTTCCCACCTTCTCAAGTCTGTCACACACATTCCCCATCATAAAATTCATGCTTTTCATCATTTTTATCATGGCTTACATTTGGAACATAAGTTCTTCCTCAGGACGGGGTGGTGTGTTGTTTTGATCTGACATGATAGTACTTGCAGAACTCAGTTAATGGTTAAAAAAAAAAATTATCCTCACGTCACTAGTGTTTCACTCAAACACTCAATATCCTCACACGCTCACACCTCTCGTCTCACCTTCTTGCGGTTCTTGCAAAACTAAAACCAACACCAAATAGATATATGACTCAGAAAGCAATAACAACTGCAAAATAAGCAAAACACAACTGCAATGATAGTCTCGCGAGTAACAAACGAGTCTATCTGAAATATGAACGAAACTGAAGACTCGAATAAAAAACAAAAACAAAAAATAAACAACACCCAAATATGATGGATATGATGGAAATAAACTGCAAGAAATGAAATCAACAGAAAGCAGGTGAATTTCAAATGTTAATGCAAGACAGATTCGTTTACGACAATTTAAGTCGAAATCTGGAACCTGAAGTAAATGATGTCCAATTGAGTTAAAATTTCAAATATAGTGCGATATCAACCCAAATAGATAGAACATAACTTTTGAGCAATTTATGACAAATTTTGATATACTGACATAAAAACGTTATGAATCAGACCTGTTAGACTCGAATTTAAAACCCAAAACAAATGATATCCAATTGACCCTAAATTTGATATGTAATGCGATTAGGACCCCAGTAATTAGAATATCAAATTTGAGCTAATTATGAGTTGATTTGATCTAATTATCCCATGTTTAGTTTTTTTACGACAGAATTTAATAAATGTCTTTTTGAACAATGTTTCTTTCCTTTTCTCTTTTCTGTTTTTTTTATCCCACTGATATATTTTGAACAATAACAGAATAAAATAACAATTTTTGTCTTTTTATATGCCGCAAATTCAAGGAGAAGAAGAAATTGGATACTAAGGAAGTTTTACGGAATTAACAAGAAATGAAAATTTCAGGAGGATATAACCTGATTAATGGAGCCAAGCTCTGATACCAAATGATGCAAACCTCATGATCACATGGTCACGCAACCCACACACAAAGACACCAATTCCCGAAAAGCCAAGTAAAGTAGGTTTGGTCGGAGTGTGACAGAAAGATAACTTGTACTTAGGTATCAGCACTATTGGAAACGGAAAACCCCTACCCAACGAATATTGATTTGCGAGCAAGAAGTATAAGGATGACGCCACGAAGACAGTTGTTCTTCGATAAGTTGTTTTTCAGTTCATTAGAGAACCATGGAAGGGAGATTATCTCACCAACACACACACAAAGTGTGACAAACAAAGAGTTTTATTAATCTAAATAGTCTTTTCATACATGTTTAGTTATGCCTCTATTTATAGTGATTCTAAACTTAAAGAAACCCTAATGACCCCTCTTAGGTCGACTTATATGTAGCCTACTTACAATTGACCCAAATAAGTAATAATAACCCAAAGACTAAGAAGAAAATAATAAAAATATAAAAATCAAAAAATTACTATCTTAAATATGCTAGAATAAGATTTTTCACCATTAAAAAGTCCTAAATAGACTAGGAAATCTAATCTAAAGGTAAAATGCATTCTAAAGTCTTCTTTCCTTTTGTAGCTCGGATGAATAAGGAATCCTTGTAAGGAAAGGATTCTGAAATAATTATGAATCATTGCCATACTTGGAAACTATGTTGCAGCCCATTAAACATCCTTGTAGAATTAGTATATTTTCAAAATAAGTTGCCACATCCTTTTAGAAAAAGAATCCTGGCCAAATAGGAAGTCCACAAGTTAAAAGGACGTACATAACGAAATTCATATAGCCTTTGTTGACTCATATTGAGATGCCTTCTTGAACTTCAATTGACCTAAAATTTTAACTTAAGGGAATACAATGTGTCAAGAGACTTCTCGTAAAATTGTAGCTTGATCCAATGGTCGGATTGAGAATTATGATTGTTGTTCTAAAAGTTGATAGTTGCACATTTTACATCAAAATCCAAATTTGACCATCCTTGGATCGTATCACATTTATTATTATAACTTATGTTAACAAGAAGTCAAGTTTCTTTCATAGCTTAGTTTTTGGTTACATCATATAGTATGGGCTATGAAAGTGCTAAGTATTTATTGTATCAAGTGTTATACAATATAAATCTAGATTAGTCATTTGACAAGTAAAGTATTAAAGAATAAACAAGATAATAAATACAAAACATGTTAGTATCAAACAATAAAATCCATATTAAGTTTTCATTATACTTATTCTTACACCATTAGTGTAAACTTTTCATCTTGACATAATAAAGTTAGCAAAACATAATGAAAGAAAGAAAAATAAGTAAACAAAATAACAACATAAATAAGATAAAAGTTAACTATGTAAAGGAAAAGAATTGAAAAGCATAAACTTAATATTAATGAAAGCAGAACTTATGCATTACAAAAATACAAAGAGAGAAAGTAAGAGCATGATCTTGATCTGGAAACCATGATACCTAAATGCATAGCAAATGCCTCCTTTTATAGGCCAAAATTGGGAGCTATTGATTTGATGACTAATTGATGAGTGGATGGTCAACTCTTGACTTGGTGATAATCCTTATCTTCTCTTGTCTGCCCAAAACATCATTGATAACGTCAGAATTAGAACTATTTAAAATATGAAAGTTGTAGGAAATTGTCTTAGTTTTCCAGGAAAACAAATGGAGGTCATTTGTACTTCTAGAACTTCATATATAGGTCAAACACTGAACAATGTGCGGGCTAATAGACAAATTCAAACTTCTTTGTTGTTGCTATAATTTGGACTAAAAAATGTTCTTTCCAAATCTTAGGCTCTATATGAAAGTTATATGCCTATATCTTACCTTTCCATCCATATAAAATAAACCTAAATCCAAGATCTATAGCTTAAGATATGATCCAATTACAAAATAGTGTTCCGATTTGGACTACATTAATATCTCTTTTCTAAGTTTGGTCATCTCTTTATCCTTTTAATTTTAGTTCTTAAACTTATTAATGAATCCTTTTATTTATATGATAGGCCTGTATTTAAAATAAATATTTACCATAAATTAAAGGTATCTTATGTTATTAGATATGTTATTATAGAACATACTTTAGTTAAGGAGTTACTGATACTTCATGAGCAAAATAATGATATAAAACCTTGATAAAAATATACTCTTAAGTACTAATCACTCATAAACTTTATCATCTTTATTTTATCCTTTCTTTTTTAATTTTTCTCTTTAACCCTTTGTCCATTTTACTCTCTATTTTGATTTTTGATTTTCTTATTTTCTTTATATTTTATTTTTTCTTTAAAAATAACATTGGCATTGACTCAATGAAAAAAGTAATTAAGAAATACATAATGGACTTAATGTACCAAAAACATATATCTTTGAATTTGATTTTTTCTAAAGATGTCAACAAGAGAAAAATAATTTAAAACGATAAATAGGGTATGTGACACAACTAAAAGATTGATGTCTTCTCTCAAGTGCAGGAGTGTCAAAGTAACAAATAACTCTGCAAGACCGAGGTAGAACTAGAGGGAGGTTAATTGCATAAGTTATAAACAACAATGATAACAACAACAGTAACTATAATAATAATAATAATAATACTAGTAGTAGTAGTAGTACTACTACTAACAATAATAATAAGAAGAACAACAACAACAACAACAATAATAAAGAAAAAGAAAAAAAGAAAAGTTAATCAGAACTTTGAGATGGAAAATTAACGTAAGGATTAAACAATGATAATAACAAATATCAAGGTTAAAGGTTCCACTAATGGTATGTCAAACAAGTATAGTATAAACTCTTATTGTTCAATTAGAATCCACACACAAAGGAGATTCCAATCATATTATACATTGTTAACATGATTACATTAGTCATCTTATACAATTAATGATAATACTTATAAATTTCATCAAGCATTCATGATTATAACTTATGTTAACAACAAATCAAGTTCCTTTTATAGCTCAGGTGTTGGTTATATGATACAACATGGGCTATGAAAGTGTCAAGCATTTGTTGTACCAAGTGTTATACAACATAAATCAAGATTAGTCATTTAACAAGTAAAGTATTAAAGAGTGAACAAGATAACAAATATAAAACATGTTAGTATTGAATATTAAAGTCCATATTAAGTTTATACTATACTTATTCTTACACCATTAGTGTAACCTTTTCACCTTGACATAATAAGTTTAGCTAGATATAATGAAAGAAAGGAAATTAGATAAATAAAATAAGAACATAAATAAGATAAAAGTTAACTACGTAAAGGAAAGGAAATGAAAGGCATAAACTTGATATTAATGAAAATAAAGCATAAACATTACAAAGAATACAAAGAGAAAAAGCAAGAGCATGATCTTGATCTAGACAACAAGATACCTAAATGCATGGCAAATGCCTCCTTTTATAGGCCAAAATTGGGAACTATTGATTTGATAACTAATTGATGAGTGGATGACCAACCCTTAACTTGGTGACAATCCTTATCTTCTCTTATCTGCCCAAAATATCATTGATGACATCAAAATTAGAGCCATTTGACATGAAAATTATAGAAAATTATCTCAGCTTTCTTATGTAAAAAATTCAGTTCATTTCAACATCTAGAATTCCAAATATGGCTAAAATACTGAACAGTACTCGGGCTGGAGGACAGATTCGGGCTTTTTTGTTGTTGCAACAATTTGGACATAAAAATGGCCTTTTTAGATCTTGGGCTCCATATGAAAGTTGCTGGCCTATATCTTACCTTTTCATCCATATAAAGTAGACCTAAATCCGAGATCTATAGCTCCAGATATGACCTAATTACCGAACAGTGTTACGGTTTGGATTGCACCGACATCTCTTTTCTAAGTTTGGCCATATCTTTATCTTTTCAATTTCAATTCTTAAATTCATCAATCAATTATTTCATTTATGTGATAGGCTTACATTTAAAATGAATATTTACCACAAATTAAAGTATCTTATATTAGTAGATAGATTATTATAAAACATACTTTAATTAATGAGTTATTCATACTTCAAGTGCAAAAATGATGATATAAAACCATGATAAAAATGCACTTTTGAGTACTAATCACACCCCCCAACTAGCTTATTACTAGTCCCTAGTAATCAAAGCGTTAAAATAGAAAAACAATTTGCAAATTCTACAAAGCAAGGTATTCATCATTTAACTTTCATTACTCTATCCAGATAAACAAACTCTCGTTAAATTTATGTACCTGCTCAATACCTCAACAAGATATTCATAAACTTTTTTTTTATGCTTAATATATCAACACATTATTATAGGGCTTTTCTTGAAAGAAAATAAAATTTTTGTTATAATATTTAAGCTTAACTTCCTTGGGTTGGGATTATTATTTTTGTCTTTTTTTTTAATATATATACATATAATTTAAAATATCATGCATCTTTAACCCATGTAACGAGCTTTCAGCTATGACTCCTAGACCAATTGGGCTTAGAGCATTAGGTGTTAAGACACCTTTACAAGCTTAGTAACTCGAGTCGCAGCTACTGATATGTAGATAGTGCAATGTTTAATTCCCTTAAGCTTTTCTCCTCAACCTATGTAACAAGCGTAAGGCTAATAGCTTCCAAGTCAGTTGACTTTAGGATATTAAGTGTTAAAACACCTCTTCGAACTTAATTGCTTAGGTTAGGGAGGCTACAAAACCAAACTTATCTATATTTTTATTATTATCATTTTTATTTTTTTTCTTTTTTTTAATTATATACTATCCATTTCCCTTAATTGTAACCTTTAATAAAAGAACATAAATAATGTAATAATTCAATATGCAACCCACAATCATATATTAAAGTGTGTGTGTGTAAATTAAGGTTTAAGAATACATGTTAAATAAGTATATTTGCAACATACTGAAACAAATATAAAGAACAACAAAACACAATAATTAAACTAAAAGACACAAAAAGCATGTGTATATATAGGTAGTTATGATTGTGGCTCACATCTTCCCTTGGTTTTACGTCCAAGAATGGCTTAAACGCCCTTTATGGGTTGAGGATAGGCTTCCCATCTAGTTTTCTTAAAAACTAGCAAATAGGATCTTTTTTAGTCAAATTCTCAAGACTAAGTCGATCATGTTTTTTATGAAATAGTAGTCATAAATCATGAATTGCATGAAGCACATCTCCACTAGAATGTGTCTCAAGAGTCAATAGAAGATTATCTAAAGACTCCATACTCAGGCCATCCTTAATTAATTGTATTTTATCTTCACAATTTATAGATACCATTCCTAAAGAACAACATTGTGCATTACAAGTCTATCTTGCACATCGATGACAAACTTTCAATCATTTTGCATGACGTTTCTTTGTAAATGTGCTTTTACCTGTTCAAAACATGTGTGAAATGAAGGAGTTAGAGGATTCACCTGATAATTGGACCTTTGCTTCAATCAACCAGTGAATATCTTTAGGAATTCCATGATTTATTAACAATCTCAATCTTACATATCTAGCATGGTAAATTTTTGTAATCACATTTTAAGGCAAAACGGGAAAATACTTTTTCAATTTTTCAAGATTAGTGTCCATTTTCAAATGAGAATTGGAAGAGAGATTCAAAGAATTGCATAAATATACATAGATATCAGTTATTGTGGGAAACTAAAAAAACTGACTTAAGTCACGAAGTACTGTTATCCACCATTTGACCGGGGTAAGAGAAATTAACAAAAATCACTAAAAAAATACAAAAACAATGTGAGAAAAACAAAATAATCAACTTTTATCTACAAGATCATTCAAATTAGTTGATTCATTTTCACTAGAAAAATTATCAAAGTAAGCTTTCAAATGATGTCCATTTTCCTTAAAATCATTGTCATTTATTGAATTCTCAATATCACAGGCCCCATAAGGATTGCTTTATCTTGGTCTTAGCTCTCTAGGGAATGCATAGAGTTGAGAATTATAAAACAAAACTTTTTTACTAGTATCAACTTTTTGACAATTTTCACAAGTTTTGTAAAATGCATATGTGTTCTTAAACATGGTAGGCCAAAAAAATCCATTTTGAAAGATTTTTGCAGCTGTATTTTTTGACAAGAAATAACTTCTACATGCTTCAGAATGACAAAGTTTAATGACACTAACCTCATTGTCGGGAATGAATCTTTGAAATATTTGATCAGGACAATATTTGAATAAGTTAGGGTCATCATAATAAAAATTCTTCACTTTGTTCAAAAACTTTTTTTTTCTTAGGTCTCCAATCAGCTGGCGAATCTTTTAAAGCAAGAAAATGGATATTTTTATCATACAAAGGCATTGGACTAAGAGAAAGTAAGGATTCGTTAGGAAAGTAATCATTAATTGGTGTGATGTCAAATGTCGAATTTGTTGTCATTGTTGATAAAAGATCTGCATCAATATTTTTGGTGCATTTTTCATCCGTGATTTCTTCCTTAGAATAAATCATTTGCAAATCTCCAAATTCATCCAACTCATTTTTACTTAAAGTAGATTCAAGTTGATTATAAACTAATTCGTCAATATGATCTACTTCTTGTAAATCATTATCATCTTAAGGTTGCTTGCAAATGTTGAAAATATTCATCTCCAATGTCATATTTTCAAATGATAGCTTCATCAGTCCATTCCTACAATTAGTCAATACGTTAGAGGTTGCAAGAAATGGACATCCTAAAATAACAGGAAATGAACTATATGCTTCAACAAGTTGTGTGTCCAAGACAACAAATGAATTTATCGACTTGTACTAACGCATCTTCAATTATTCTTCTAGGCACTTTTACAGATCTATCGGCAAGTAAAAGAGATAGAAGTTGGTTTTAACTCACCTAGATTGAGACTCTGAAAAACTAAATATGGAAATAAATTCACACTAACACCGAGATCAAGTAAGGCTCTTTCAATTTTATGCTCTCCAATAAAGTAAGAAATTGTAGGACAACTAGGATCTTTATATTTCAAAGCATTATTGTTATGAAGAATGACACTTACTTATTCGGCTAAAAAGGCTTTCTTTTTCACATTCAATTTCCTCTTCACAGTGTATAGATCTTTCAAAAATTTAGCATAGGAAGGAACCTGTTTAATAGCATCTAGCAAAGGTATATTGATTCTTACCTGTTTGAAAGTTTCAAAAATTTCAGAGTTGTGATTGACTTTCTTTTGTTTGGTCATGGCTTGAGGAAATGGAAGTGTTAGCGGAGAATCAATCTTTTTTTTGTAATTTTCAGATTCAACCCCTTCCTTACCCTTATAGATTAACTTATCATCTTTCTCATAAGGTTCAAGAGAGGGTTTTTCAATAACCTTACCATTGTGAAGAGTAGTGACTGATTTAACTTGATCCATGTGTTGGCTTCTAGAACTACTTGCATTTGCATTGTATTGCCCCTTGGGATTTTGTTGTGGTTGAAATGGAAACTTACCTTTCTCTTGGAAACTGAGAGCAGATGTTAATTTTACAAGAGTATTTTTAAAATCTATCATGTTTTAAGCAAGTTGAGTATTGATTGTCTCACGCTTTTCAATGAATACATGCAATGTTTCCTTAAGATTTCTTCTAGGAGGTGGAGCATAAGGAGGTGCATGTCCATGAGAATTTTGGAAATTGTGATGTGCTTGAAATGATGGTTGTGAAGTTTGTGCATTATTGTTCTCACTCTTCCAATTAAAATTTGGGTGATTTCTCCAACTAGGGTTGTATGTTTATGAGTATGGGTTGTGGTTGGCCCTTTGAAAACTGTTTAAAGCATGAGCTTGTTCATAGAGACATTCCTTAAAAGAAGGCAAGTTTGGACAATTATTGGTTGAGTGTTTATTTATTTCACATATTTGACACATAATGTTTTCAATAGATTTTAATTGACTACTCGTTTTCAATTCTAGTGCCTCGACTTTTCTAGCTAAAGATGCAAACTTGGCTTGAAGGTCATGATCTTCCCTAAGGTTTTACATACCTCCACTAGATGTATGAGGTTAAGTTTTACTTGGTGCTTTATAAGTACCCCTAGTGTCCCAATTTTGAGCATTTTTAGCTAACAAGTCTAAGAACTCCATTGCTGCATCAGGGTCTTTATCTTTAAAAGTTCCATTGCACATCAATTCAACCATTTGTCTATCTTTAGGTGTTAACCCTTCATAAAAATATAAAACCAATCTCCATGTTTCAAAATCATGATGAGGGTAAGTACTACGCAAGTCTCAATACCTATCCCAACATTGGTAAAATGTTTCTCTTGGTTTTTCAGTGAAAGTGATGATTTGTCTTTTGAAAGAGTTTGTTCTATGAGATGGGAAAAACTTCTTTAAAAACTGTTGTTGCATTTCATCCCAAGCATGAATGGATCCTAGTCTCAAATTTTGTAGCCATGTTTTAGCTTTATCTTTTAATGAAAAAGAAAAAAGCTTTAATTTGATGGTGTTTATGCTACAATTTAGATTATTATATGTGTTGCAGACCTCCTCAAATTTCCTTAAATGCAAGTATGGATTTTTCAATTCTAAGCCATGAAAAGAAGGTAAAAGTTGAATAATGTATGACTTAAAATTAATATGAAATGCATCGAGAGGAAAAACTATGCATGATGGTGCACTTGTTCTTGTGGGATTCATGTAGTCTCTAAGTGTTCTAGCATAGTTATTCTCATTATTCTCATTATAAAGTGATTGATTATCTTTTTCGGCCATATTTTTTGAAAATGATGAGGATATCCTATAAAGTCTACCACTTGATGTACGTGACCACACTCTCATCATGTATAGAAATAGAATAAAAGGAAAAAGAAAACAAAAAAAAGAAAAAACAAGAGAAAATAAACAAAGTTATATGCAAGAAAAGAAAAAAGAAAAAATATAATAAAAATTATAATTTATACAAAACTTACCTCCCCGGTAATGGCGCTAAAAACTTGACACGACTAAAAGATTGATGTCTTTTCCTAAGTGTAGGAGTCTCAAAGTAATAAATAACCTGGCAAGACCGAGGTCGAACCATAGAGAGGTTAATTGTACAAATTATAAACAACAATGATAACAACAACAACAACTATAATAATAATAATAATAATAATAATAATAATAATAACAACAACAACAACAACAACAATAAAGAAAAAAAAGTTAATGAGAACTTTGAGATGGAAAATTAACGTAAGAATTAAATAATGATAATAACAAATATCAAGGTTAAAGGTTCCACTAATGGTATGTCAAACAAGTATAGTATAAACTCTTATTGTTCAATTAGAATCCACACACAAAGGAGGTTCCAATCATATTATACATTGTTAACATGATTACATTAGTCATCTTATACAATTAATGGTAATACTTATAAATTTCATCAAGCATTCATGATTATAACTTATGTTAACAACAAATCAAGTTCCTTTCATAGCTCAGGTGTCGGTTATATGATACAGTATGGGCTATGAAAGTGTCAAGCATTTGTTGTACCAAGTGTTATACAACATAAATCAAGATTAGTCATTTAACAAGTAAAGTATTAAAGAGTGAACAAGATAACAAATATAAAACATGTTAGTATCAAATATTAAAGTCTATATTAAGTTTATACTGTACTTATTCTTACATCATTAGTGTAACTTTTTCACCTTGACATAATAAACTTAGGTAGACATAATGAAAGAAAAAAAATAGATAAACAAAATAAGAACATAAATAAGATAAAAGTTAACTACGTAAAGGAAAGGAAATGAAAGGCATAAACTTGATATTAATGAAAATAAAACATAAACATCACAAAGAATGCAAAGAGAGAAAGTAAGAGCATGATCTTGATCTGGACACCAAGATGCCTAAATGCATGGCAAATGCCTCATTTTATAAGCTAAAATTGGGAACTATTGATTTGATGACTAATTGATGAGTTAGTGGCCAACTCTTGACTTGATGACAATCTTTATCTTCTCTTATCTGCCCAAAATGTCATTGATGATGTCAAAATTAAAGCCACTAGACATGAAAGTTGTAGAAAATTATCTTAGCTTTCTTGTGTAAAAAATATAGCTCATTTCAACTTTTAAAACTCCAGATATGGCCAAAATATTGAACAGTGATTGGACTGGAGGATAGACTCGGGCTTCTTTCTTGTTGCAACAATTTGGATTTGAAAATAACCTTTTTAGATCTTGGGCTCCATATGAAAGTTGTAGGCCTATGTCTTACCTTTCCATCCATATAAAGTAGATCTAAATCTGAGATCTATAGCTTCAGATGTGACCTAATTACTGAATAGTGTTCTGGTTTGGATTGCACTAACATCTCTTTTATAAGTTTGGCCATCTCTTTATCCTTTCAATTTCAGTTCTTAAATTCATCAATCAATTCTTTTATTTATGTGATAGGCCTGCATTTAAAATGAACATTTACCACAAATTAAAGGTATCTTATATTATTAAATAGATTATTATAAAACATACTTTAGTTAAGGGGTTATTGATACTTCAAGTTCAAAAATAATGATATAAAATCATGATAAAAATGTACTTTTGAGTACTAATCAATATGCAAATGGTCAAAATGTATCAAAAACATGTTTTTTTATTTTGTTTGTTATCTTTGGATTTTTGAAAAATATTTTGAAAATAAAGGTAAAAAATCAAGATATGACACGACTAATATTTTGAAACAGGAAAATTCTTTTCCTTTTGCTTCTCTAACTCATCCTTCTTTATTTAAGCACTCAATGCATGCCGAAAAAAAACAACTCACCCTTAACTTAATACTCTACTCCATCATTACTAGCATCCTTTAAATGGTGACATTTGATCATCCTAACTATCACTTTAAGTTTTCAATTCCTCGTTATCATCTTTCTTGCCTTTTAGTGTTGTAGAGTTACTCTTTTGGGCAACCTTATCATCCTTCTTCTAATATAGACTCCATGATGAAAACATACCAAAATATTAGCTCAACTTTGAATTTCCTAGAAAGTATAGTTGATCTTTGATTGCCTTAACTTTTTTAGGATAAAAAGGTTAAGTTAGATGTAATGGAGTTTATTAATTATGCAATTATATGGTGGGATTAGCTTGTGTTAAATAGGAGAAGAAATGATAAAAGGGTTTATTGAGACTTACAAAGAAATAAAGGTTGCTACAAGAAAAAATAAATTGTTCTTGGTCATTACTATAATGACCTATATCATAAGTTTCAAAGCCTTATTAAGGTTTTAAGAGTATGGAGAATTACAATAAAAAATAAATAAAAATGATGGTAGCTATGATTCATTCATGTAAATAAAGAAAAAGATGAAGAAGTTGTCATAACAAGATTTTTAAACATCTATCACGGATCCATGACTAAAACAGCACATAAAAGAGAGAACAAGATTGTCACTACTTCATCTTGAAGTTTCAAAAGTAGTTGAAATTGTATTTTTTTAAAATTATTTTTTTCTTGAATAATATTTTTAATTTTTAAATTATTTTAATGTACTGCTATCAAAAATAATTTTCTTTAAACTACAAACTTTACTACACTCTCAAACACTCCCAAATTCTTCTATCAAAGTAACCTTGTTAAAGAAGCCTGTGTGATAAAGAAGAAATATACAAAATATGAAAAATTGAGTCGTCTATTTGATTCTTTTTGGATAGTAGATAGCTCAAGAGAATGTTAGAATCTACAACATGTTGATTAATAATATTTAAATATATAAGTATTTGTGAAGGAGTTCTGACATAATTAATATATTGTATGTGGAGAATAAATTATACTTGATAAATTCATAATAAGAAAGAGAAAGTAAAATGCAAACACAACAATCAATAAAAAAACCATATTATTATGTTAATCAGATAGTCAAACAAAAATATTGTCTATTGATAAGAAAGTACTCACCATACAATTAATAACAAATATGTAACAACTTTTTAAGTTTGTTACTTATACAACACATAGGATTATGTAAATAATCATTGCTTATAATCTAAACATAACCCATGATCTATTCTTAAAATTGAAATATTTCATTTTCTATAGTTAGTGGGTATGGAATAGTAGTGGTCATTGGTGCAAAGTTAGTACTTATAATGTTCTCCTCTACCTGCAAAACAAACTTTTCATTATTAGATCAAATAATTCAAACAAAAAAACATGATAAGAAAGCTAATAATTTTTCATTAACGTTATCTTGAAGATATTGATTTGCAGCATTCAATATTCCTTCCTATAAAATTAAATTCACATATAATTATCTTAGGAAAAAAATTGTGAAAATTAATAAATGTCTCATAAGAAAAAGATACTAAAGTGGTTTAGTAAAATTATATATTGAATCCATATTTGAATTATATGAGAGAAAAGAATTGAAATTAAACTTATGACCAATAAAAATAATCTTTTTTTTTCATTTAATAAGGCTAAAAAATCATTGGTAAAATTTATTAAATTGCTATTAATAAAATTGATCGTTATGGGTTTGATGGTCCTGATAAATATTGAATGATTTTAGCAAGTAACTATTTAATTAGTCTAAATAAGGACCAAGAACATTTTTTTCAAGATGAAGGCTAAAAAATAAATATTTTTAAATAAATATTATAAAATAATATAAATAATTGATCCTGAAAATGAAGTAAAATAGATAGGCTAGAAGAAGCATATGAGCAAAAGTAGCTCTAAAAATAATAAGGCTAAATAGACAACTAACCTTTATACATGCTTTTAACTAAAAAGCTTTTCCAATCAAGCCCTTTTAAAATCAAAATCTAATTCAATCCTAAGTTCTTAAGTATTTTTGTTGTTCGAGCAACATATAGTGCCACCAACTGCTAGGATTTTTCACATTTATCTTACTTGGTTATTTATTTATTTCTTTAATCTTAATTGCATATGTAATTTGCTTTTGATTTTCTTTATTTGTCACAGTTTTAGACTTTAATCACTTTATATATAGTGGTTATAATATTGACACCTATAAATAAATACCATTAGTCTTTAAATAATTGGATTTGAATTTAACAAGGTTTTTTTGTAATGATTTAGTCAATTTCATTAAAATAAAATATTGATGTGTGAAATCTTCCAAAAAACTAGCATAGTGTCTTCACAAATCTTATAATTATAATGGTTTATCAAAACTATAAATACAAATAAACAAATCTCTAAATCCTTAATTATCATTTATTATTTCTTCTTATGAATTGAGGTAGAAATGAGTATTTTTCACAAATATAGGTGTAAATATAAGAGTTTTGCCTAAATATTTTAATAATTAGTGATATATTAAAGCCAGATTTTGTGTGGTAAGATGAAATCTATAATTTTAGTTCGATCAAAGATAGGATATCCATATTAATATTGAGAAAAATGATCAATATTTTCCTTCACACAATCATACAGAGATATTCGACCTCATTTTTAGAGGTTATGATCTCAATATATCTCCTACATATTTAATTGTACCTAATAATTAGTAATTTGTAGTAAAATTCCCAATAGATCCATTTATTATGTCCTTAATTTTTGCGTTTTTTTTTTACATTTTTCTAATATTAAAGACATAACAAGTATAATTGAAAAAGTAAAGATATAAGTGACAAACATTTATATATTTATAAACTAAAAAAAATAAAAATTAATGAAAAATGCTCCAATTCTTCTTTTTTCCATTAAAAAAAGGTTTTAAATCCATTTTCCCACTACTCTCACATGCAAACACATTTTATATGTAAATAAATTGACAAAATGAAATCAAATATATAGCAAAAAAGTAATTTTGGAAAGTAGCTATATATCCTCGTATAGAAATTATAAAACATTTTTTTATACATTTTTTTGAGAATGAATCGCTTAGTGCTGATATTTTAATATATACCTATAGTTAATTAGAAAATGGATGATTGAGTACTAACTTTGTTCCTCAGCTGTTGAATCTCTTGAAACATGATGTCCATCTGTGTGCCATTAATTAATTAAACTTATGAAAAATATAATTATTAAAAGCTCAAAGAATAATAAATTTGGCTTAGAAGTATTTATACCTTGGTTGAACGAATTTGATAAATCCAAATTTCAAGATGTTTTTCAACTTTAATCAATTCATCTAAGGTCATTTCAGCAGCATCCCCTCCAAACATGTACCTGTAATCCAAATTTCAAAATGTTATATCTCTTTGATACAAATATTCTTTTTACATGCTTTTTATTAGTTTTTAAAATAAGATTTCATATGTTGTATCTTGAAAGGAAAAAAGATTTAAATTAATACCTTTTTAGATGTTTATATATATATACATAAAATTGAAAATCATTTTTAAAAATATTTTCACCACAAAATCGAACACATGATTATATATGCACAATTATAAATATAATTTATACAAACCTTAGTCCTTTTTGCAATATTTCAATCTCTTGCTTCAACATGTTGATCTCCTCCTTCACATCCTTATCATAGATTATTTTTTCATTAATGAAAACATATTTAGAAAAATAGATAAAACACATACATTCACTCACTTTTAAATATCATGACTATATTTTATAAGAAAAAAGTCAAATCATAGAATTTTTATAACTTATCGAAGCGTTCAAAGATGGGAAAACATATAATTAACATGGAGATTGGTTTCTGATTAGTTGATGAAAATTAAAACAACAACTAAAAGATTAACAAGAAAAGAAATTAGAAGAGACTAAGCTCCAAAAATGTTATAGAAAATAATAAAATTGTCTTTATGCCAATGCCACTTTGATTTAATCTCATAAAAGTTAATCATAATTAATTCTAAAGTTAATATAAGAATAGTTAAGTATGAATCATTAAATATGGATGTGCAATTTTCTACTCTAATTAGTGCTTCATCGAAAAATTTGAAAATATTAGAAAAACCTTATATTGTTTTTTTAAAAATGATTTTAAAAAAATATTTAAAAATATTAAGAATATTTTGGATATAAAAGAGAATTTTTGCTATCAATGTCATAACCCATTTATAGGTGATTCCTTAAATTCACTCATTTTTTTATTCCAAAATAAAAATAAAACAATAAAATAATAATAGCAAGAAGATTGGAATTTTGACAATAGCAAGCTAGGACGATGTCAAAAAAAAAATCAAGCTGCAATTTTGAATGAAATTAAGAGCTTGATTATACCCTTATTTTATCTAAAACAGGAGAGAAAATATAGATTCAAGGTTAAATTGAATTGGACAAACATGCATAACAATTAAACCAAAAGATATAATTAGATTTTTAATAGTTTAATTTGATTTAATCATAAGCCAAATTAATACTTAATTATATTTAAGAAATAATTTGGGTTCAATTAAAAGAATATAATAGGTGCACGGACTTAATTATACTTTAAATTGATCAAATAAATTTTATTAGAGGCTTAATTGATAAATAAATAAATTTGAAGCCCAATTGAAGCTTCATTAAGAATATTAGAATATTAGCCGATCAAATTTAATTTTTACCAAGTCAATTGGTTCAAATAAGGGATAAACTCATAAGAAAATTATACCTTAGTACAATTTGTTCTAGTTGATTGACACTATAACAATTGTAACAGCATCCCAAAGTGGTCAACCTAATTGGCCCCTTTCTACAATAATTTTCTCAAGCTATAATGGCCACTTTTAGCCAATAGTTGGAATCCTTCCAGGTTAAATTAAGATCCAAGATTTGACAAGATTAAAGATAAAACATCATTTTTCCACCCCTTATAAATTAGCTCCAAAGCTAACAAAAAAACCTCGCCTTAATTCCCTTAGTATTTTATCTATTATTATCATTTTTTTTTTTACTTTGTAGTTGTGACTTCAACTTCTTCCACAACCACTACCTCATCAACAACATGATTGTTAGTAGCCCAACACCTTTACCACTCCATTTCATCGCCAGCAATAAGAGTAGCCACTATGAGGTCCTACATACCATTTTCTTCTCCTAATAATCAACTTAACAATTTTAAAGACTTATAAATTCTAGCATCTATTTATAAATTTACAAAGGCTAAGGATCAAGAGAATGGAGGTCAGAGTAGAATCACCAAAACAAGTCATAATATGATGAACATATTTCTAGGTGGAGAAGTAACCATAATCATTTGATCAAAAAAAAAGTCGCAAGTAAGATCCTACCATCCACTATAATACTTTAAATGATCAAACCTTACGTAATCTCAAATCTATGCCATAAGCTCTTTTATTTTATTTACTTTTATTTTGCAAGGGAATTTTCCATGAAGTTTGTATGTCGAAAGTTTGCATCTTAAAGGGTATGATAAAAAAAAAATCATTACCCAAAACAAGAGAAAACTGAGAAGCTTGAATGAATAGATCATGGAATTTTCAAGGTTTAGAACAAGCTTTATTCATTCAATTTACCATGAAAGCCAATTCATATTTTAATTGGGAATTTTTTCCCAATAAAATCATTCATTGAAGAAGACAATTATATAGGTTTTACAACCATAATTAATTTAGCTTTATTAGAGTTTTTATCACCTATTAAATAAGAGAAGAAAACTCTTATAACTCCAAAATGATCTTTCAATACCTATCTAATACTTGTAGGCCCCTCTTTAACTTTAGAAGAGTCATCAACATTTCATTTTAAAGTCATTATTAGGAGGGATCCAATACAAATAAGATTTATTACTCTTGATATTTGTCTAACAAACTAGTTTCTTAACTGAATTAATAAAGATATTGTAGAATAATGAAAATCTAAATGGATGTCTTTTGATTAAACACATAATCTAGTTAAGATTAATTAAAAAAATTGTAATATAATCAGTTACTTTGATATTGCATTCATAAAATCTATAAAGAACATGAAATATCAAACAATATCATGATCCATACCTTCATTTGAAACTTTTCATCAACTAAATCAACCCATTAATTAAAAAGAGATGATATGTCTTTTAGACAACACTAGTACACCCCTTACCAATATGTAAATCTAGACTAGACTCTCCAATATTTATAACAGTGTAGAAGAACATGATTTATGGTTTCCTCACAAAGCATACATAATAGACAATTAGCTCGAATCAAGAATGCCTTTTCTAACCAAAATTCTCCTTGTGTTAATTTTGCCAAGAATAGCCATCCAACATAAGACTTCAATCTTTGGAGGAACTAGCCCCCTTCAAAACCTAAAAAAATAGTTGTAGTCAAGAGCGGAGCAAGGAAAAAAAATTAAGGGCCAAATTAAAAGAATCATTTATAAAAAAATTGTTTTATTGAAATATGTATTAAATGAGGGCTAAGGAAGGGGCTGAGAAAATTTTTCTTGTAGGGGTCAGGGCCTCTGCCAGCCCCCCTGCCTCCGCCACTAGTTGTAGTTATTTGCAATACCATATCGGAGCACGTAAGAAACTTAAAGATTTAATTGAATATTTATCATTGTTGTTATGTTTTCTAATTAGCCTGTATATCTTTTTTTTTCTTTTAAAAACACCACTAGTTGTAGTTTTTTATAAAGGTCCTCATTTAGCTTTGAAGGAAGTTACTCTATTGTCTTATAATTTTGACATGAAAGTTTGAAAGAATAAGTCAAATAATTGTTGTTAATTGAAATTAGGTAGTACAATCATGTGGAAGGGTATTGCCCATAAAAAGTTGATAGTTTTCTTTGGAGTTTGGTTCAAAACAAATAAAAATAAAAATTTATTTTTTTATAAGAGTTTAATTTGTTATTTTTTAATTGTTAATACAAATTTGGTTAGTCATCTTTTTCTACATTGTATACACAAATATGAATTTTACGGAATGGATTTTTGAACTAGTTAGATATTCAATGATATATGCTAGAAAATACTAATTAGATGTTAACCTAATGGAGTGATATTATGAAAGGAAAACTTCAAAGTTGAGCAATTCTTTTTCTACGTTATAGAATATTTAGAGGTATTTGGCTGGTTAGAAATAAGATGGTATTTAACATATTCATTATTTGAAATAATTTTCCACCATCTTGGTCTTTGATCAATGACTTTTAAAGTTAACTTTTTATATATATGAATCTTTTTAGAGGTCTAGAGAGAATTTTAAAATAGTTCCACAACTAGAAGTGATTTGTTTAGAACATTATTATCTATTTTTCTTTATTCTTTTTAATTTCAATGGAATCAAGACAATTTTTTTTGTTGTTTTCTAGTTTGCCATCTCCATGATGCCCTGAAATCCTAATATTAGTTCTTTGATTACTATAACAAAAAAAATAAAATGACTACGACATTAATAATGGTGGGGCGTTACATTATTGCTTTGAATCACTATTATAAACACCAAATAATGATATTAAATGACTAACTATTATCAACTATCTATTGAGTCCAGTGATCATCACCCCTACATCATCCCAAACTTGTATAGTTCATAATAGAGGTCTCTATTTAGACAACTTGGCTCGACTATTCTTTGCCATGCATACAACCCCTTCCACTCACTAATCTGGTTTAGAGTTTTCCATAAAGTCTGAACATGGATTTATTTTCATCTATTCTAATAAAGTCAGGAATCAAAACGGAGACATGGATCTAAGTAACTCAACTCAAGCTAGATCCCGACGACACTAGCTTAACCTAATTAATTCATCAAAAAAGAGGTTCAAAAGTGTAAATCAGGATGTTTGGTCTTCAAGCTACGATGAGAATGGGAATATCTTCATCACCAACATTGCGCATAAATTACAAGGGTATATTTCTGTAAGTACGCTTTTACGACCATTAGAACAAGCATCTGATGCCGTGGAAGCTTTTGAATAAGAATACGAAGATTGTGTTTGTCTATTAGTTATCTACTTAATTTTGCATGCATTCAATGTAGTTATTTAGCTGTATAATTAAAAGAGAGAGAGAGAGAGAGAGTTACTTAGATTACATACCATATCAGGCTGGGTCTCAATGGCAGCTGGTTCAGGTTGGGTCCCTTGGCTGGACTTCATGTACCTCTCAATAAGCCCTTGCATGGTTCTTAAACAATAAAGAAGAGAAAAAGTTTTATTTTCCTAACTAAAGGACAATAATCTCTAGAGATGTGTAAAAACTTTAAGAAAAGCTTGTGAAGAGTAAGATTATATCATATCTAACGCGTCTCTCATGAGGGAAAATATCCAAAATTTCATGTAAGGTTACTTGCATGCATAAATCAACACGTGTTTTTCGTTCGTGCAAGCAAATATACGAGTGTGATCACACATGTATGTGCATGCAATATTGTTTATGTGAATGGATAGGGAGAGGGAGGGGAGAGAGGAAGAGAGATACCCTTTGGTGGCTAGTTCATAGAGCTTTCCATGGGCGGAAAAAATGAAAACTCCAATTTCAGCATCACACAGCACAGAGAGCTCCTTAGCCTTCTTAAGGAGACCCGATCGGCGCTTGCAGAAGGTAACCTGCCTGTGTACAGAGTTCTCAATACGTTTCATCTGAACCTTTCCGCGAGCCATTCTTGATCTTCTTTTCTGATTTTTTATTAATTATTGGAAGTTTTTTGAAAGCTTCCCAACAGACAACCTTACACTAGTTTGGACTAGCTTAAGGTTGCTGCAATCCTCCCTTCTCTCAAGGAATTGTCGTCCTACACTTGCTTCTCTGGTATGGCCGCTTCAAAACTTATATATTCTCAAAAGAGAATGGGAATCCATGTCGTGCAGCTGCCTTTATTCTTCACTTTGATATGTATTCAGGTGTTTTAGAGTGCAGTCGAATCATGTTTCTAAAAAATTTTAAAATTTGAATTGTTTTAAAATTTTAATATCAAAATTAAATTTTAAAAGATAAAAAAATATTATTAATTAAAATTTTAAATTAAAATGATTCTATCATAATATTAATGCATTTAAATAATAGTAGACTTAATAATTTAAAGTTCAAAAGAACTTTCATATTAAAGGAATTATTGTAAAATCATTTCCAAATCTTATCTATCAAGTTAAAGATGCTTTTAGATCAGGATGACTGGCTGACAGCATGAACCATAACGCATTCCCAACACCCTCATAATTTGTTTTCAACTCCACAAGATTTGGTGCACAAGAGGCGTGGCCAAGCAGATAAAAGCTTTCACATTTCACATGCAACCCATTGTTTTTAGCTCCACAAGACTTGGTGCCCATGTTGTTGGTTGCTTTCCATTTCCCCTACCACTTTTCCTTGTCTCCTGGCTTTTTCTTTCCTTTCACCTTTTGTCTTTGTAACAAAGATACACCTTCTCTGCTTTCAACGCCTTTCCGATCTTCAGAAACAGTACACTCCCTCTTTATAGAGCCAGATCATTAAACAAAACCCTAGCACCCTACACTCCCGCAGAACATTAAAAAAAACCCTAGCTAGCACCCCCCCACCACTCATTAATTCATCTTAACTCTGAAGACAAGAATCTTGTCAAATCACTTGCACTCAATCGGAAGCCATAAAGAGAACTTCACTTTGATTTCTGTGGCTGCTTGGCGACGCTCAAGCAGTTGGCACGTGGATATTCTCTTATTGATCTTCTATGATTAATATTTTTTATCTGTGATATAAAGGTGAGGTTCCACATTATCTTTGGAACGATGTGACTCAATTTCATGGATTAAATGGAAATAGGCTCTTGTCAAAAGATGTCAATGTTTAATTTGAAGGGTCCGCATCCGGTAAGAAATTGTCTGGAAGATACAGTTGTTATGATTCACGCTGCTTATTAAAAATGGAGCATGTTAAAATTATGGTGTTCACGTGCATACTCCTTTTGTGTTATTTAGTTTTCATTGGAAGGGATACTTGGACTCACGGTCTAAATTTCGAGTATCCCTAATTTAAGGATGATGAAAATTAACTAAAAGTGGCTTGCGTTTCACCGCGGCTTGACTTTTTTTATTAACAAAAAAAATTCATGTTCAGACACTGTTAACATATTTAAAAAATGAAAAAACAATCCTCAGATAAAACTGTCAATCCAATAAATAGTTTCATGATAAAAATAAAATAATAATAAATTAATCAAATTTAAAAATAAAATATAATAGCAATGACTTGCAAAAAACAACATTTATAAAAAAAAAACACAAAACTCAATTCCAACTTAGCCCAAATAATCGGAACTTAGATTATGAGATCAAATTAATCTCATAAAAAGTAAATTAAAAAAAATAATGTCTAATCTCTCAAATGCCACAACCCACCACCTGTATTATAAGATTATGATAATTTCATAGAAAAAAAATAAAGTTTGATTCCTTATTAATCTAATATTAAAGTGTAAAATTAAAAAAAAATCAAATAAAAATACAACATGAATCTATCCGGGTCAATCTTCAAAACCTAGGTCATAATACTGATATAACTTTATATAAAATAAATTATAAAATTTAGTACCCATTAAACTCAATAATGAGGGGTTGGATTTAAAAAAAATTAATTTTTAATTAAAAAAAACTTTAAAAACCAAATTAAAAAAATAAAGAATTTTATTGTCTATTGTTACACTGAAACGCCAATATCTTTTAGTATGCATTGATAATGGGGAATGAAGCCACCTCTGATTATATTTACGGAAACATATATCTATATTGTTTAACTAATAAATGATCCTATCGGTCTTTAAAAAATTCTTATTTCTAACTGTAATTTTCATTTTATAATAAATGTAACTTTAATTGTAAATGAATAAAAAAATACTGGTAAATTAAAAGGCCTTAAATTCGCATCTTATTTTTACCTTTTTTAAAATAAAATAAAAAGACATGGCATTTGGGGCTCATTAGGCACAATTTCTCTCTCAAACTCCCCCTTTAAATTTACAGGAGAATAATTACATTGGCATGGCTTGTTAACACATTAAAGTATGAATAAGCAGAGGCAACTTGTATAAACTGCTTGGCTTTTATTTTATATATATATATATATATATATATATATATTACATTAATGTACGTATAATCCATTAAATTGCATTATGTTTTAAAATCGGAGGATTGATTTGGAAATATTTAACATGAAAGATTCTGGAAACCATAAACCTTTTTTATTTTTATTTTCCTTTGAGAATGTTATGCTAGATATCACGATTTTAAAAACTCAACCGAGCAAACAGCATGGCGATTAACACTAGTACATGAAGATCATTCAATGATGAACATATATAGAGGATTCCGGTCAAGGGGATGCTAGAAATGGCACCCCACCTAACGTGTCTATCTTCTGCATAAAGTTTATTCCAGAGATGAGAGTGGACCACTAAGCTTAAGTTCATGGATTCCTCTATTTCTGCAATTTTTATTTTATTTTTAATTTTATTGTAGTTCTTAATTTTAAGAGATATTTTTTACTAGTATTGTTTCTTCAATATATACATACATGATAATAAAGTTTAACTAGTATTGTAATTTCTTCAAAAATTCTATGGCTGATATTCTTAGAAAGTATTTTTTTTTATTCTTACTCGGTTATTTTTATTCTGTCAATAAATAAGTTTTTTAAGGGTCAAACTAGTATTTTTATTTTTATAAAAATATAGCATTATTTTAACCACTAAACTAACATTTTATTAGATAGAAAGTGACTTATAAAAGAGTTTTTAGTAAAATAAGTGTTATTCTAAAAAGAATTATGGCTTGGGAGCCGCTTATTCTTGCAGTTGGTGGGAAATAAATAAATAAAAATGTAAGATATTTGATTGCTATCTCAACAATTAGATGTGTTTTCTATTTCCAAGCCACGGACTTTGTTTTAATCGTTGAGATTAAATTTCTTCTCGTAGACATGTAATATGGCTTTTGGGATTAAAGGTAGAAATTATTTTCTGAAAACCTAATCGAAATTAATTTCGAATTATTGGGGTTATTGCTTATTAGTAAGTCTCAAGCATTAAGGGTTTGTTATATGCGATATTGATGAAAATAATACAAGGAAAATAATAATTTTTTTAAATTCAAAATTCCATCAATGAATACTTTTCTCTTCAATTAGGCTGAGTCTTTAAAAGGTTTAAAAATCCTTAAATAAATATCATAAAAAATTAAAAAAATCCAAAATGAAAAGAAAAGGTAATAAATTCGAAACAAATTAGAAAATAAAAAATACAAAGATGAAAAATAAAAACAAATAATAACTTTTGGGTTTCATTGGGAGGTCTTATAAACCACAGCTTGTTACAGCTAAAAAACCCTTTGTAGAAATAAACTGTAGAATATTTTAATAAAATTTAAATATGATTTAATAGTTGAATTAAAAGTTATTATTAGTTTTTTTATCAAGTTTATCACTCTATATAACATATATCTCTTTTTGAACTTCAACTTGTCTTATTAGACAATAAAATAAATTTAAACTATCTTGTATGCTATTTAAAAAAATTAATGAAATAAAAACTTTTCAAAAACTATACAGCAATAGTTTATAGTTAGAATAGTAAAACCTTAATGATTGAAGAATTCCATGCCAGATATTTAGCAAATCAAAGATAAGGAGCTAATTTTGTACTCCCCTTGCATGAGACGTAGCCAAATCTAGTTTTACTATCTTCATTTAGAATTTATCCTGTTGCCTTCTGATTTTTGTTTTATAATAGTAGAAAGTTTTATTAAGAAAATGATTATAAAAATAATAGTCTAATTTATATTAGATAAACAAGCAGAGAAAAAAAAATAAATAAAAAAACACAAAAGCTTTTGCATAAAATAGGAAAGTGCAGCAATTCAAGAGAACCAAAAAAACATAAGAAATCAACTCCTCCCTGTTAAATTTTTTTTATATTAAGCTTTGAAGAATTGGAATTAAACCTTAGTCATAAAACAATACTTTAATATACCATAAAATAATAAATTAAAGGTTAGTAGTGGCATTATTAAAAATAATATTATTCTGATAAAACAAAAAATTTATTATAAAAAATTATGCTGACTGTGTTTAATCATATGCAAGATTATTGATAGTGTATATGATCAATAGATTTTAAATAAAAACTATAAAATTCTTGATTAGTAAATAATTTTATCCATGTATTTAAAATGAAATATAAATAAATGAAAAGGTGATATGAAGATTTCAAGTTTTTATTGCATAAAATGCATTTTGATTCTTGAAATGTGAAATAGCAATATTGAATTATAAAATCTATTTTAATTACTTTTTCTTCAACAAAGAACCAACAAAAAAAATTGCACTTCTACCTTCTTTTTTTCTTAATTATTAAGTCAATACATTAAAACATAAATTGCAAATTTCTTCCCTTTTTTTTCTTTTCCTTTTTCTTATTTTGGTAATTAATAGAGGACTGCTCATCCAGGACTTTTTTTTTTTTTATTTACGTGGGGTGTCCGGGCCAGCTTGCGCGCATCACGACTAATCCCCACGGCCCACTGAATACCCTGCAAACCCAATAGGCATGTAAGGCACCGTGGGGATGACAGGCGTGCACGTCAGGGCTCGAACCCAGGTGCAGTGGAAAGAAACAAGCCCCTTCCACCGCTAGGCCAACCCTAAAATGCTAGTGATCGCGAAGGAGCAAGAAAGAATGAAAGTGCAGATTCTCGATGCGAGTTGTGGTGGCGACAGTCCACCAGCATCTGCCTGGGGAGTCTCTAGGAAAACAAGAAAATTATTTTCTTTTCCTTTCGGCTTCCACTATCGACGATGCAGCCTCTTTGCTTTTGAGCACCAATTTCGGAGCACCGAGCAGCCATCAAAGAGCCAACTGCTTCTTTGCGGGAGAGGCTCCCAACTTCGAGCTTTCTTGGTATTTGGTATTACAATAATAATTTATTGGTTATTAAAATATTTTTTATTTTAAAATATATTAAAATAATACTTTTTATTTTTAAAAAATTTATTTTTAACATCTACACATTAAAAAAAATTAAAAAATATTAATTTAAAATAAAAAAATTAATTTTTTTCAAAATTATTTTTAAAATATAAAAACAAATATATTTTTAAAAATAAATGATTTGATTTTATTAGATATTTTTAAATAAAAATAAATTAAAAATAATTTTTTAAAAAAAGATTCAATTATTTTTTGGGTTGAAAACTTGATAAGAAAATGACACATGATTTTATTTAAAAATATATATATACAGAAAAGCAGTCAAGCAAAAAAAGGAAAGGCTAAGTGTGCAGGCCTCCAAGTGGTTTTTTATAGGCCATAGAGGACTGGATGCATGCTTTATTTTTGGTTTTTAATTTTTTTTCTTTAATTTAAATTTAAAATCATTAAAATAAATAAATTAAAAGTATATTTAGAATATTATTTTTCATAACTCATTTTTTACCCCTAATTGTTTCATGTATTTTCAAAAATAATAGTTTTTAAAAAATATGTTTTCAATAAAGTTCAATCAGTATTTGTTAGTTTATGATTTTTTTTTATTTTGTTAATAGAAAATTTAATTAATTAGTAATCCTATATATATATATATATATAAAGAGACACCCTTGCAAGGAGAGAATTTATCCAACTAAAACAAAAGTAAAAGGCAAGCAAAAGAAGCCAAATGAAAAAGACAAAAAACCGGAGCCCCAAAAATGTCATTCTCCATAATAATCAAGCTACAGCCCACTATAATTAGATTTCGACCATTATCACCAGCATCGCAGCGCTGGCCATCTACTACCCTTCTCTTCCCCACACAACATTGCTTGATCATGAGCAGGAATGCCAACAGTAGTGACAACACAACCCAGAAGAAATCAGCAGGATATCATTAGCAATGAAGAAAATAACAATAGAAACTTCTTCACCAGCGATCTCTCTTGATCGAAGGAGATGGATTACACTGCCCATATAGTGTGGAAAGAGAAGACGAGAAGTAGATGATCAGAAGGTCCACACGCCACCCTGACGCGTTAGTGCATGAAATGAAGCCTCGCAATCAAACTCGTCCTCTCGCGTGTAAACACCATTTGGTCCCGTTCCAATCAACCCCAATTGTTAGCCAGCAACGTCCACTGGCCTGCTTTTCAGAAAACTGGCTGCTGATATAGTTAGGATTTTTGTTTTTGAATTTGAATTAGTGTTATCCTCTATTTATCAGTTTGTTAGTTCTCCATCAATGAAGGAGTTTATCTTACATTTTTGTTATTCAAAGAAGCTGTATAAATAACCTTACTGAGTTAACAATAATTATGCAATTCCAAATCATTTTAAGTGTTTATATATATATATATATATATATATATATATCAGAGCATTCTTAATTTAATTTTTTTCAGAACTTTTATCATGATTGATCCCAATATCATTAGACAATATGTAGCCGGCTTACTCAACCTCATGGCAGAAGCTCCTCTTAAGTTCACAAGCTCCAACTATCCATCATGAAAGCTTACTTTTGAAGAAGCTTGGATGATCTTAACATTTTATAGATTATATCTCCAAGGTTTTGTTGATGGAACAAAATCTTATTCACCACAACATCTCATCACTAATAACTCAAACACTCTCAATCCTAACTACCATACATGGGTACATCAAGATCAATTCATACTAAACTCTTATTCGATCGATTCACCACACCATTATTTCATTTGTTGCTCGAGGACCTACTTCTCAAGAAGCTTGGATGATCTTAGCATCCACATATGCCACCCCCTTCGAAGGCCGCATCAAGCAAGTTAAGGCCAGCTTTAAAGCCCTCATTAAGGGCTCGCTTAGCATCTCGGATTTCGTTCACTTTGTTAAAGCATGGGCTAATGAATTAGCAATGCTAAACACCCTAATTGATGGTGAGAATATCATAGATAAAATTTTGGAAGAATTGAAAGATGAATACGAAGAACTTATACTTGTTGTACAAGCCCAATACGCTTTCATAGCCTTTGATGAACTTCATGAAAAGTTACTCATTTTTTAAGCTTCTCTACATGCCTTAAATAAAGCCCTCTTACAATTATTACCTATGGCTAATGCAGCCACTAGTCATCCCGAATATCAATCTCAGAACTCTTTTAATCAATCTCATCCTCCCACCTCACCACAGTAGGGCACTTACTACCAAACTTCTTCAAGGTCATAGATACCAATTAATAATCAAGGACTTCATAACCAACATCCTCGCCCTCTTCCTTATCTAGGATACTATCAAGTTTGTGGAATCCAAGGGCACACGACAAACAGATGCCTTTCTTTCAAGTTTGTGCCTCAAAAGACAATTTTTTCCAAGGCCAGCAACAGTCCCAACTCATGGTGGCCACAGGCTCATCTTACCACCAACAATGGTTCTAACATTCTTCTGTGGCTGCTGGATAGTTTTTTTCTCACCACGTCACATCTAATCTAAACAACCTATCTCTTCACACTCCACATGCTAGCTCAGACGATATTATGATGGTGATGGTACAAGCTTGTGTATTGCATATACAAGCTCATCAACTCTACATATAAGCTTAAATCTTTTTACTCTCTAAAACATTATTTGAGTTCCTAACATTAAAAAAATCTAATCTCTATCTATTAGTTTTGTGCAATAAACAATGTCTCAATTGAATTCTTACCCTAATTTTTTTTTTTAAGGATCTGCTGACAAGAGTGGTTCAAGCTCAAGTGAGAGCAAAAGTTACATCTATTAATGGTTGGGGTTCAATCCAACATCCTCTTCTCCAATTGCTTCTTCCAGTTCCAAAATTTCACTAATAAATTAGCATTTTAGATTAGGTCACCCATCATTACCTATTCTAAATGTTATACTTTAAAAAAATAAGCTAGAGATCTCTTTCTTTGCAAAACATTTTTCCTGTAATGCATGTCAATGTAACAAAAATCACAAACTTCCTTTCTCAGTGTCCTACTTATAGTCTCATACTCCTCTTGAAATATTTTTTTTCTAATATATGGATTGCTCTTCTATACTCACTTGATAGTGATTGATACTTAAAAGTGTATTTTTATCAAGATTTTATATCATCATTTTGCACTTGAAGTATGAATAACTCATTAACTAAAGCATGTTTTATAATAATATATCTAATAATATAAGATACATTTAATTTATGATAAATTTTATTTTAAATGCAGGTCTATCACATAAATAAAAGGATTGATTAATAAATTTAAGACTTGAAATTGAAAAGAAAAAGACATGGCCAAACTTAGAAAAGAGATGTCGGTGTAGTCCAAACCAGAACACTATTCAGTAATTGGATCATATCTAGAGCTGTAGATCTCATATTTAGGTCTACTTTCTATGGATGAAAAGTTAAGACATAGGCCTAAAACTTTTATATGGAGCCCAAGATCTAAAAAGGTCATTTTCAAGTTCAAATTGGAGCAGCAACAAAAAAGTTTCAATCTGTTCTTCAGCCTGAACACCGTTCTGTATTTTCACCATATTTGGAGTTCTAAAAGTCGATATGATCTAAATTTTTTACACAAGAAAGCTGAGACAATTTCCTACAACTTTCATGTTTCAAGTGGTTCTAATTTTAAAGTTATCAATGACATTTTAGGCAGACAAGAGAAGCTAGGGATTGTCCCCAAGTCAAGAGTTGGTCACCTACTCATCAATTAGTCATCAAATCAATAGTTTCCAATTTTGGCCTATAAAAGGAGGCATTTATCATGCATGTAGGCATCTTGGTGTCCAGATCAAGATCATACTCTTGGTTTCTCTCTTTGTATTTTTTTGTGATGTTTATGCTTTGTTTTCATTAATATCAAGTTTATGCGTTTCATTCCATTTATTTTACTTAGTTAACTTTTATCTTATTTATGTTCTTATTTTGTTTATCTATTTTTATTTCTTTCATTATGTCTAGCTAAGTTTATTATGTCAAGGTGAAAAGGTTACACTAATGGTGTAAGAATAAGTATAGTATAAACTTAATATGGACTTTAATGTTTGATACTAACATGTTTTATATGTGTTATCTTGTTCACTCTTTAATACTTTGCTTGTTAAATGATTAATCTTGGTGTCCAGATCAAGATCATACTCTTGCTTTCTCTCTTTGTATTTTTTTGTCATGTTTATGCTTTGTTTTCATTAATATCAAGTTTATGCCTTTCATTTCATTTCTTTTACTTAGTTAACTTTTATCTTATTTATGTTCTTATTTTGTTTATCTATTTTTATTTCTTTCATTATGTCTAGCTAAGTTTATTATGTCAAGGTGAAAAGGTTACACTAATGGTGTAAGAATAAGTATAGTATAAACTTAATATGGACTTTAATGTTTGATACTAACATGTTTTATATGTGTTATCTTGTTCACTCTTTAATACTTTGCTTGTTAAATGATTAATCTTGGTGTCCAGATCAAGATCATACTCTTGCTTTCTCTCTTTGTATTTTTTTGTAATGTTTATGCTTTGTTTTCATTAATATCAAGTTTATGCGTTTCATTTCATTTCTTTTACTTAGTTAACTTTTATCTTATTTATGTTCTTATTTTGTTTATCTATTTTTATTTCTTTCATTATGTCTAGCTAAGTTTATTATGTCAAGGTGAAAAGGTTACACTAATGGTGTAAGAATAAGTATAGTATAAACTTAATATGGACTTTAATGTTTGATACTAACATGTTTTATATGTGTTATCTTGTTCACTCTTTAATACTTTGCTTGTTAAATGATTAATCTTGATTTATTTCATATAACACTTGATACAACAAATGCTTGGCACTTTCATAGCTCATACTGTGTGGTATAACCGACACCTGAGCTATGAAAGGAACTTGATTTGTTGTTATTATAAGTTATAATCATGAATGCTTGATGAAATTTACAAGTATTAGCATTAATTAAATAAGATGACTAATGTAATCATATTAACAATCTATAATCTGATTAGAACCTTCTTTATGTGTGGTTTCCAATTGAATAATAAGAGTTTATACTATACTTGTTTGACATACTATTAGGAGATCCTCTAACCTTGACATTGTTTATTATCATTATTTAATCCTTACGTTAATTTTTCATCTCAAAGTTCTCATCAACTTTTCTTCTTTTTCTTTATTATTGTTATTATTATTACTATTATTACTATTACTACTAGTATTATTAATATTATTATTGTTACTATTATTATTATTATTATTATTGTTACTATTGTTCTTATTTATAATTGTTGTTTATAATTTATACAATTAACCTCCATGTGGTTCGATCTCAGTCTTGTCGGGTTATTTATTACTTCGACACTCTTGTACTTGGGAGAAGACATCAATCTTTTACTCGTGTCAAGTTTTTGGCGCTGTTGCCGGGGAGGTATGTTTTGTATAAATTATAATATTTATTTTATTTTCTCTTTTAACTTTTCTTGTATATAACTTTGTTTCTTTTCTCTTGTTTCTTCTTCTTTTGTTTTTTTTCCTTTTATTTTATTCCTACACGTGTATAAGAGTGTAGTCATGTACATGTACATCAAATGGTAGACTTTAGAGGGTATCCTTATTATTTTCAAAAAATATGGTCGAAGAAGATAATCAATCACTTTATAATAAGAATAATGAGAATAACCATGTTAGAATACTTAGAGACCACATGAATCCTACAAGAACAAGTACAGCATCATACATAGTTTTTCCTCTCGACGCATCTCATTTTAATTTTAAGTCAGACATTATTCAACCTTTACCTTCTTTTCATGGCTTAAAATTGGAAAATTCATACTTGCATTTAAGGGAATTTAAGGAGGTCTATAACACATATAATAATTTAAATTATAGCATGAACACCATCAAATTAAAGCTTTTTTCTTTTTTCATTAAAAGATAAAGCTAAAACATGACTACAAAATTCAAGACCAGGATCCATTCGTGCTTGGGATGAAATGCAACAGCAGTTTTTAAAGAAGTTTTTCCCATCTCAAAGAACAAACTCTTTCAAAAGACAAATCACCACTTTCACTCAAAAACCAGGAGAAACATTTTACCAATGTTGGGATAGGTATCAAGACTTACTTAGTACTTGCCCTCATCATGGTTTTAAGACATAGAGATTGGCTTTACATTTTTATAAAGGGTTAACACCTACATATAGACAAATGATTGAATTGATGTACAATGGAACTTTTAAAGATAAAAACCTTGATGAAGCAATGGAGTACTTAGACTTGTTAGCTGAAAATGCTCAAAATTGGGACACCGCGGGTACTTATAAGGCACCAAGTAAAACTCAACCTCATACATCTAGTGGAGGTATGTATAACCTTAGGGAAGATCATGACCTTCAAGTCAAGTTTGCATCCTTAGCTAGAAAAGTCGAGGTACTAGAATTGAAAAAGAATGGTCAATTAAAATCTATTAAAAACATTGTGTGTTAAATATATAGAACAAATGAACACTCAACCAATAATTGTCCAACATTACCTTCTTTTAAGGAATGTCTCCATGAACAAGTTCATGCTTTCAACAGTTTTCAAAGAGCCAACCACAACTCATACTCATAAACATACAACCCTGGTTGGAGAAATCACCCAAATTTCAGTTAGAAGAGTGAGAACAATAATGCACAAACTTTACGACCACCGTTTCAAGCACACCATAATTTCTAAAATTCTCATGGATATGCACCTCCTTATGCTCCACCTCCTTATGCTCCACCTCCTAGAAGAAATCTTAAGGAAACATTGCATATATTCATTGAAAAGCAAGAGACAATCAATACTTAACTTGCTTAAAACATGAAAAATTTTAAAGATACTCTTGCAAAATTAACATCTGCTCTCAGTTTTCAAAAAGAAAAGTAAGTTTCTATCTTAACCAAAACCAAATCCCAAGAGGCAATACAATGTAAATGCAAGTAATTCCAGAAGTCAACATATGGATCAAGTCAAATCAGTCACTACTCTTCGCAATGGTAAAGTTATTGTAAAACCCTCTCTTCAATCTTATGAGAAAGATGATGAGTCAATCTCTGAAGGTAAGGAAGGGGTTGAATATGAAAATTGTAAAGAAAAGATTGATTCTCCGCCGGCACGTCCATTTCCTTAAGCCATGACCAAACAAAGAAAAGTCAATCACAACTATGAAGTTTTTAAAACTTTCAAACAAGTAAGAATCAATATACCTTTGCTCGATGCTATTAAACAGGTTCCTTACTATACTAAATTTTTGAAAGATCTATGCATTGTGAAGACGAAACTGAATGTGAAAAAGAAAGCCTTTTTAACCGAACAAATAAGTGTTATTCTTTAAAACAATAATGCTTTAAAATATAAAGACCCTTGTTATCCTACAATTTCTTGCTTTATTAGAGAGCATAAAATTGAAAGAGCCTTACTTGATCTTGGTGCTAGTGTGAATTTACTTCCATATTCAGTTTTTCAGAATCTCAATCTAGGTGAGTTAAAACCAACTTCTATATCTCTTTTACTTGTTGATAGATATGTAAAAGTGCTTAGAGGAATAATTAAATATGTGTTAGTACAAGTCAATAAATTCATTTATCCTATGTATTTTGTTATCTTGGACACAACCTGTTGAAGCATGTAATTCATTTCCTATTATTTTAGGACGTCCGTTTCTTACAACTTTTAACACATTGATTAATTGCAGGAATGAACTGATGAAGCTATCATTTGAAAACATGACATTGGAGATGAATACTTTCAACATTTGTAAGCAACTTGGAGATAATAATGATTTATAAGAAGTAGATCATATTGATGAATTAGTTTATAATCAACTTGAATCTACTTTAAGTAAAAATGAGTTGGATGAATCTGAAGATTTGCAAATGATATATTATGAGGAAGAAATCACAGATGAAAAAAGAACTGATAATATTGATGTGAATCTTTTGTCAACAGTGGCAACAAATTCAACATCTGACATCACATGAATCAATGATTACTCTTCTAACGAATGCTTACTTTCTCTTAGTCCAATGCCTTGGTATGATGAAAATATCAATTTTCTTACTTTAGAAGATTTGCCAACTGATTGGAGTACCCAAGACAAAGAAAAGTTTTTAAAGGAAGTGAAGAACTTTTATTGGGATGACCCTAACTTATTCAAATATTATCCTGATCAAATATTTCAAAGATTCATTCCCGACAATGAGGTAAGTAGTGTCATTAAACTTTGTCATTCTGAAGCATGTGGAAGTTATTTCTCGTCAAAATAAACAGTTGCAAAAATCTTTCAAAATGGATTTTATTGGCCTACCATGTTCAAGGACACACATGCATTACTTCTGCAAATTATCAAAAGTTGATACTTGTTAAAAAGTTTTATTTTATAATTCTCAACTCTATACATTTTCTAGAGCTAAGATCAAGATGGAACAATCCTTATGGGGCTTATGATATTGAGAATTCAATGAATGACAAATTTTTAAGGAAAATGGACATTGTTTGAAAGCTTACTTTGATAATTTTTCTAGTGAAAATGAATCAACTGGTTTGAATGATTTTATAGATAAAGGTTGATTATTTTATTTTTCTCATATTATTTTTGTGTTTCTTTTTGAGTGATTTTTGCTAGTTTCTCACCCCGGTCAAATAGCGGATAACGGTACTCCATGACTTAAGTCGGTTCTTTCAGTTTCCCACAATAACTGATATCTGTGTATATATTTATGCAATTCTTTGAATCTCTCTTCCAATTCTCATTTGAAAATGGACACTAATCTTGAAAATTTGAAAAAGTATTTTCCCACTCTATCTCAGAATGCGAGTATAAAAATTTACCGTGATGAATGTACAAGATTGAGGTTGTTAATGAATCATGGAATTCTTAAAGATATTTGCTGGTTGATTGAAACAAAGGTCCGATTATCAGGTGAGTCCTCTAACTCCTTCATTTCACACATGTTTAGAACAGGTAAAAGCACTTTTGCAAAGAAACGTCGTGCAAAACAACTGGAAGTCTGTCATCGATGTGCTAGATGGACTTATAATGCACAATGTCGTTCTTTAGGAATGGTATCTATAAATCATGAAGATAAAATAAAGTTCATTAAGGATGGCCTAAGTAAGGAGTATTTAGATAATCTTCTATTGACTCTTGAGACGCATCGTAGTGGAGATGTGCATCTTGCAATTCATGATTTATGGCTATTATTTCATAGTGGAACATGATTGACTTAGTCTTAGGAATCTGACTAAAAAAGACCTTGTTTGCCAGTTTTTAAGAAAACTAGATGGGAAACTTATCCCCGACCTATAGAGGGTGTTTAAGCCATTTTTAGACCTAAAACCGAGGAAAGATGTGAACTACAATCACAACTACCTGTACATACACATGCTTTTTCAAAAGTAAATAAATAAAGAGAGAGAGAGAGAGAGAAAGAAAGAGTGGAAGAGATCTTTTATATTTCCTTTTGAGCTCAACTGCACATTCACCATAAACTCATAGGTTTGTTAAATGTTAATGGTTATTATGATAAGTTGTTGTCTTTTCTTGATCATGCTGTGGAACATGAATTTCTAACATCTTATGCACAGCAAATCATAATCTCTGCTGCTATTGCTGAACAATTGATTAACCAGCTACAATCTTTCATTCCTGTAATTGATCCTTCTATGAGTCATATAAATTGGTCAACTATGGAAAGCGTAAAAAGCTTAGATTGGATTTGAGTCTTCATTTATGAATCTTTGTGTCTTTTGGTTTTATTATTGTGTTTTGTTGTTTCTTATATTTGTTTCAGTGTGTTTCAAGTTTGTTGGTGTTTACATAAGAAATGATCTAAATTTTTTACACAAAAAAGCTAAGACAATTTCCTACAACTTTCATGCTTTCAAGTGGTTCTAATTTTAAAGTTATCAATGACATTTTAGGCAGACAAGAGAAGCTAGGGATTGTCCCCAAGTTAAAAGTTGGCCACCTACTCATCAATTAGTCATCAAATCAATAGTTTCTAATTTTAGCCTATAAAAGGAGGCATTTACCATGCATTTAGGTATCTTGGTGTCCAAATCAAGATCATGCTCTTGCTTTCTCTTTTTGTATTTTTTGTAATGTTTATGTTTTGTTTTCATTAATATCAAGTTTATGCCTTTCATTTCATTTCTTTTACTTAGTTAACTTTTATCTTATTTATGTTCTTATTTTGTTTATCTATTTTTATTTCTTTCATTATGTCTAGCTAAGTTTATTATGTCAAGATGAAAAGGTTACACTAATGGTGTAAGAATAAGTATAGTATAAACTTAATATCGACTTTAATGTTTGATACTAACATGTTTTATATGTGTTATCTTATTCACTCTTTAATACTTTGCTTGTTAAATGACTAATCTTGATTTATGATATATAACAATTGGTACAACAAATGCTAGCTCAGACGTGTTTTTCTCACCACGTCACATCTAATCTAAACAACCTATCTCTTCACACTCCACATGCTAGCTCAGACGATATTATGATGGTGATGGTACAAGCTTGTGTATTGCATATACAAGCTCATCAACTCTACATATAAGCTTAAATCTTTTTACTCTCTAAAACATTATTTGAGTTCCTAACATTAAAAAAATCTAATCTCTATCTATTAGTTTTGTGCAATAAACAATGTCTCAATTGAATTCTTACCCTAATTTTTTTTTAAGGATCTGCTGACAAGAGTGGTTCAAGCTCAAGTGAGAGCAAAAGTTACATCTATTAATGGTTGGGGTTCAATCCAACATCCTCTTCTCCAACTGCTTCTTCCAATTCCAAAATTTCACTAATAAATTAGCATTTTAGATTAGGTCACCCATCATTACCTATTCTAAATGTTATACTTTAAAAAAATAAGCTAGAGATCTCTTTCTTTGCAAAACATTTTTCCTGTAATGCATGTCAATGTAACAAAAATCACAAACTTCCTCTCTCAGTGTCCTACTTATAGTCTCATACTCGTCTTGAAATATTTTTTTTCTAATATATGGATTGCTTTTCTATACTCACTTGATAGTGATTGATACTTAAAAGTGTATTTTTATCAAGATTTTATATCATCATTTTGCACTTGAAGTATGAATAACTCATTAACTAAAGCATGTTTTATAATAATATATCTAATAATATAAGATACATTTAATTTATGATAAATTTTATTTTAAATGCAGGTCTATCACATAAATAAAAGGATTGATTAATAAATTTAAGACTTGAAATTGAAAAGACAAAGACATGGCCAAACTTAGAAAAGAGATGTCGGTGTAGTCCAAACCAGAACACTATTCAGTAATTGGATCATATCTAGAGCTGTAGATCTCATATTTAGGTCTACTTTCTATGGATGAAAAGTTAAGACATAGGCCTAAAACTTTTATATGGAGCCCAAGATCTAAAAAGGTCATTTTCAAGTTCAAATTGGAGCAGCAACAAAAAAGTTTCAATCTGTTCTTCAGCCCGAACACCGTTCTGTATTTTCACCATATTTGGAGTTCTAAAAGTCGATATGATCTAAATTTTTTACACAAGAAAGCTGAGACAATTTCCTACAACTTTCATGTTTCAAGTGGTTCTAATTTTAAAGTTATCAATGACATTTTAGGCAGACAAGAGAAGCTAGGGATTGTCCCCAAGTCAAGAGTTGGTCACCTACTCATCAATTAGTCATCAAATCAATAGTTTCCAATTTTGGCCTATAAAAGGAGGCATTTATCATGCATGTAGGCATCTTGGTGTCCAGATCAAGATCATACTCTTGGTTTCTCTCTTTGTATTTTTTTGTGATGTTTATGCTTTGTTTTCATTAATATCAAGTTTATGCNACAAAGACATGGCCAAACTTAGAAAAGAGATGTCGGTGTAGTCCAAACCAGAACACTATTCAGTAATTGGATCATATCTAGAGCTGTAGATCTCATATTTAGGTCTACTTTCTATGGATGAAAAGTTAAGACATAGGCCTAAAACTTTTATATGGAGCCCAAGATCTAAAAAGGTCATTTTCAAGTTCAAATTGGAGCAGCAACAAAAAAGTTTCAATCTGTTCTTCAGCCCGAACACCGTTCTGTATTTTCACCATATTTGGAGTTCTAAAAGTCGATATGATCTAAATTTTTTACACAAGAAAGCTGAGACAATTTCCTACAACTTTCATGTTTCAAGTGGTTCTAATTTTAAAGTTATCAATGACATTTTAGGCAGACAAGAGAAGCTAGGGATTGTCCCCAAGTCAAGAGTTGGTCACCTACTCATCAATTAGTCATCAAATCAATAGTTTCCAATTTTGGCCTATAAAAGGAGGCATTTATCATGCATGTAGGCATCTTGGTGTCCAGATCAAGATCATACTCTTGGTTTCTCTCTTTGTATTTTTTTGTGATGTTTATGCTTTGTTTTCATTAATATCAAGTTTATGCCTTTCATTTCATTTCTTTTACTTAGTTAACTTTTATCTTATTTATGTTCTTATTTTGTTTATCTATTTTTATTTCTTTCATTATGTCTAGCTAAGTTTATTATGTCAAGGTGAAAAGGTTACACTAATGGTGTAAGAATAAGTATAGTATAAACTTAATATGGACTTTAATGTTTGATACTAACATGTTTTATATGTGTTATCTTGTTCACTCTTTAATACTTTGCTTGTTAAATGATTAATCTTGATTTATTTCATATAACACTTGATACAACAAATGCTTGGCACTTTCATAGCCCATACTGTGTGGTATAACCGACACCTGAGCTATAAAAGGAACTTGATTTGTTGTTATTATAAGTTATAATCATGAATGCTTGATGAAATTTACAAGTATTAGCATTAATTAAATAAGATGACTAATGTAATCATATTAACAATCTATAATCTGATTAGAACCTCCTTTATGTGTGGTTTCCAATTGAATAATAAGAGTTTATACTATACTTGTTTGACATACCATTAGGAGATCCTCTAACCTTGACATTGTTTATTATCATTATTTAATCCTTACGTTAATTTTTCATCTCAAAGTTTTCATCAACTTTTCTTTTTCTTCTTTTTCTTTTTCTTTTTCTTTATTATTGTTGTTGTTGTTATTATTATTATTACTATTACTACTACTAATACTACTACTAGTAGTAGTATTATTAGTATTATTATTGCTACTATTATTGTTGTTGTTGTTGTTGTTATTGTTATTACTATTGTTGTTATTTATAATTGTTGTTTATAATTTGTATAATTAACCTCCCTGTGGTTCGATCCTAGTCTTGCCGGTTGTTTATTACTTCGATATTCCTACACATGGAAGAAACATTAATCTTTTAGTCATGTCAGATAGCTTTCAGTATGATGTTGTTGTTATAGATCATTTGATAAGATATACATAGTTCTATCCTTTAAAACATAAATCTGATGTAAAACCTATATTCATACGCTTTAAAGTTATTGTTGAAAATTATTTCAAATAAAAAATCATAACTTTCTATTTGGATATTGAAGGTGAATTTGCAGCTTTTAAAGATTTTTTTCAATTACATGACATCTCTTATTATACATCTCCACCATGCACACCTGAACACAATGGTGTTTCTGAGCGCAAACACCGAACTATAGTAAAAACAAGTCTTTCTCTTCTCACTCATGCATTTTTGCCTAAACTTTTTTGGTCTTTTACATTTTCCATTGCCATTTATTTAACAAATCGAATGCCTTCACCTTCATTAAATTTTTTTTCTCCATTTAAAATTATGTTTTAAAAATCTCCTAATTATGCTAAACTTTGCATTTTTAGGTTCTTGTGTTATCTATGGCTTTGCCTATATTCAGCTCATAAACTCAATGTCCAATCAAAACTTTACATATTTCTCGTTATTCCTTATCTCAAAATGCATACATCTATTTTGATCCCTAATCTTCAAAAAGATTTTCTTGTGTCATGTTCAGTTTGTTGAGTTAACTTTTCCTTATCCTAATTTTCTGCAATATAAGTCTATATCAAACTCTTCCTTTACAAAGTCATGGATACCACTTATTATATCAATTGTGATGTCTGCACTTATGCCCCCCACATTCACACCACTTAAAGTTCAAACTTATGCAGAACACCATATCAACAACTCCTTCATTTATGCCAACAAGAGTCCTCTTACCATACAGCTCGCTTAACCTTCCTCTATACTACCCACCTCACAATCCCCTTTGCTCATTCCTTTATCCCCTACTCTACCGATTGCACCTTCACATCCTATGACCACAAGATCAAAAAATAATAATCAGAAACCTATTAACAACCTTATCTTCCATACACATCTTTCCTCAACCGATATTCAAGAGCCTATATCTGTTACACATGCTTTAAATGAGGCAAAATGGAGTCATGCCATACAAGATGAGTATAATGCTCTCATTCAAATTGAAATTTAGGATTTGGTTTCTCCTCACGATGCTTCTAACTTAGTTAGTTGTAAATGAATTTTCAAGGTAAAGTAAAATTCTGATGGTATTGTTCCTCATTATAAAGCACACTTGGTAGACAAAGGCTTTAATCAAAGGCCTAGGCTTGAATAAACCAAAACCTTTAGTCCGGTTGTCAAGTGAACCATAGTCCATCTTGTTCTTTCGATTACAATGAGTCATAGGTGGAGGATGCGACAATTAGATATCAATAATGTGTTCCTTCAAGGTACACTATAAGAAGTTGTATACATGGTTCAGCTCTATGCTTTTATAGTCAAAGAAAGACCATATTCTGTCTGTAAATTATGTAAGGCTATTTATGGACTCAAGCAAGCACCTCATGTGTGGTACCATGAACTACTCACTTTTTTAATTGCTACCAGCTTCATAAATTTAGTGAATGATACTTTCTTATTCATTTTAAAACATCAAGGACATCTTCTGTATTTATTGGTCTGTGTAGATGATAGTATCATCACCGGTGATGATGACCATGCAATCAACCTCTTTGTTCATAAGTTAGCCCTGTGATTTTCACTAAAGGATTTGGGGCCTCTTGCTTAATTTTTTAGTGTGAAAATACAACCTCATCCTCACAAGTTAGTGCTTTCTCAATAAAGGTATATTCAAGACCTAATGTATCGCACCAACATAAGCAACTCATAGCCTATGGCTACTCCACTGCCACCTGGTCATCCTTCCACTCTTACAATAGGTGAGCTGCTACTCCACTACCACCTAATCCTCCTTCTACTCTTACAATAGGTGAGTTGCTCCCTGATCTATCTAAATATCTTTTCATTATTGAAAGTCTTCAATATCTCTCACTTACCCGACCAAATTTTTTCTTTGTTATGAATAAATTATCTTACTTCATACATATACCGACTGAAGCACATTGGAAGCTTGTCAAACGATTAACATGTTCTCTTTCTAGCACTAGTACAGTAGGTCTTCTTCTATATCATCAATAACATGTTTACTTTCATGCTTTTTTTTATGCAGATTGGAGGAGGGAAACAAGGATGACTTCTCCTGTACTAGTGTCTACATTCTATACCTTGGTCAGAATCTTGCCTTATTGTCCTTCAAGAAATAACAAATCATTTCTCGATTATCTGTGGAGTCTGAATATCATTTTGTGGCTGACACATCCTCAAAAATCAATTAGATATGTTCATTATTAACTAAACTTCAATATCTAGTTAGTTAAGTTCTTGTAATTTATTATCATAATACCTTTGTAACACAACTAAGTTCAAACCTAGTTTTCCATTCATGGATGAAAAATGTCTCCATTAATTTTCATTTTATCTGTAAAAGAGTTCAATATAGAGTTATTCAGGTTTGTCATATTTCCTCAGATGATCAACTCGTTGATGCATTGACAAAGCATCTTTTTTGTTATTGGTTTCAGTTACTCAAGGACAAGATTGGACTTACAGAAGGCCATCTATCTTGAAAGGGGATGTTAGCCAACAACGTCTATTGACCCAGTCTTTAGGAAGATTGGCTACTGATGTCATTAGTATTATTTTTTTTTAATTTAAATTAATGTTATCCTTTGTTTATCAGTTTATTAGTTCTCCTTCAATAAAGGAGTTTATCCTACATTCTTGTTATTCAAAGAAGCTATATAAATAACCTCATTAAGTTAATAATAGTTATGCAATTCCAAATCATTCTAAATATTTATACCAATAACTTATAAAAGTCAATTTTGAATCCTAACATGTGATTTCCTTATTGTTAGAATTCTTTGCAATATGTATTGGATTTTGATTCTTGAACACATGTTTGATTGTTGACCATTCTTTATCTTGTTTTGAGTAACTTTTAATTTATGTTTTACATCTATAGATATGGTATAGATATAGGTGCTTGTGAAGTTATTATGTAACTTGTGTTTATATGGACTTTGTTTTGAGAAGTCAAATTTTGTCATCCGGATGTGATTTCATTAAATCATCTTCTAAATGGTATAATACTTAAAAGGTTTTGTCAATAAGAAAATGAATTTTTTCATCTAAAAAACATAATCTTATTTTTTCCTAAAAATACTATATTTTTTTTCTTTCATTAAAGAGTCATCATGTGAGTGGTAAAATCCTTAAAACGTTTGTGTTCTTGAAAAGTAGAAATTTTATGGTTTTCACCCAAAATAAAAGGAATTTTATTTTTATTAAAGCATTGTGTTCCGATAAAATTATGAAAAAGTTTAAGTCCTTACGACGTTGATAGTTTATTTAAAATAAAAATACAAATTACTTACTAATAAAAAATAAGATAAATTCCAATTTATATTTCATGATTCTTTTAGATCTGATACCATATTGCTGGGCTTGGATCCAAAATCATAATCCTAGAAACCTTTTACCATCAATAATTGTACACATTTGTAGTAATTTAGGCAATGCATATCAGTACATTAAACATCTTATCATAGAAAACAAACATGAAATATATTAATTTATGTAAAATATTTTAGGATAATTATCATTTTTTATTTATTATAACTATTTATTTATCCAAAAACTTCTAAGGATTAATTTGGGTTTTTAGTTATTATAAAACTAGGTGATCACTCATTTTATTTTATTTATCACTTTCACATAATCAAATCATTGAGATGTCTTTTACGATATTATCTTAATTAATACTATTCAATTTCTATGTTTTTTAATAAGATTATAATATTAGAAAATGCTTTTTATGTGTACTTCTCAATATATTTTTTAAAAAAACAAATTGTTGCTTTCTTGCATATGTGTTTGTTTTTAATTTCATATACATAAATACAAAAATATATTCTTAAAATACAATTCAACTGAACCAAGTTTATAACCTACATCATAGCTTTCAAGAGTTAACCAAGTTTAACTAGTTCAATCTAAAACATTTTGGTCTCAATATATAAATAGAATGATAAAACAACATCTTCCTTTTACTTCAATTTCTATTGAAATTCACTAAAATAAATAAATTTAAATTAAATTTGGAATATTGTTTTAACAATTTTTATTTAATGTTTTTATGATTTTCGAATAAGATTATAATATTTTTTTATAATATTAATAAAATTTATTTATGTATAACCTTTAATGATTTATACCATTTTTACTTGAATTTTATTTAGTCTCTTTCTTATGAATGTATTTTTTTTCCATCATTTAATTCAATGAAAGATTTATTTAAAAAAAATTATCTTAACCATGTTCATGAATTGGGTTATAGGTTACGTTGGTTCACTAAGCTTACATAGTTCTTCCTAATACATAGTTGTCTTAAAATATAGGGTAAAATAATGTTGTCTTGAAAAAAATAATTAGGTCAAATCAAGTTTTAAATAGGCCAATTGAGTTGTTTTTAAACCTATTATATCGATCGAGCCAAATAAAGTTAACTTTAGCACGTTTTAATTTAAAACTCAAGCTCGATAAGATCCTTGCCTAATTAGTCATAATTTCTCATTAAAATAAATTAGTTAAGAATATATATGGGATATTATTTAATAAAAAACCATTCAATTTTTACTTTATTTTTTAATAAGATTAAAACATATTTTTTTCTAACATTAATAAATTCTTTTTATAGCCTTATATTATATTTTTTTTGGGTTTCTTTTCTTAAATTTTATTCGATCTCTTTCTTATACATATTTATTTAAAAAAATTATCAAATCAAATTAGATTCAAGACATGTTCGACTGATTTCTCATTTTGACCCTGGTTAATCTAGGTTGATCAAAAATATTGTCTAACATGGTTTACTAAAAGAGATTATTGAGATTGGTCAATTTGCTAGTTCGAATAATGTTTTATCCTCAAGATCATTATGAATATATGAATTATTATTTTTTTATTGTAACATGTTATTGCATTTTATATGCATGTCAGAGTATTGTTGTTGTAGGAATCCTTCTACGTCGAATTGAAGCTTTAGGCTCTTTGGATGCAAACTTGACTTGAAGATTTTCAAGCTTATATTTATGTAATCAAGTTTTTATAGGATTTAATATGGCATCATGAAATTAATTTTGTTCATAATCTTTTAATTACTGAATTTTATAAATCTAAAATGATGTTATGGCCAAAACCTATACTTATTGAATAATATCTTATGAAAAATTATTTTATCATATGCTTTGGTATTTATCACAAAAATACTTTTAAATAGATAACATATATTTGATCAATCATATTCTTGAATTTTTGACCACACTAAAACCTTTATATCCATTTTTAGCTAATTGGGAATGATGTGATTTTAAAAAAATTATGTTTAGCACATTAGAGCTGTTTTATCTAAGATGTCAACTCATACTTTTCTTGATGCTTTTGCAAAAAGTCTTTTTCTTTCTAAAAATTACATCCTAGTTATTTTTCTTATAGTAGAAGAACACACAAAATAAACAAGTTTTTTATAATAAACAAGTTTTTTATCTTGGTTTTTCTTATGTGTGTTATAGTTAGATTGAGTTTTTTACTATAAATTCATTCCTTGATTGAAGTTAAAATCTCCCTTTGCATTATATAATTTCTACCATTTGATGCTTTGAATTTTTCTATTCCAAAAAGCTTTGATTCATATTTTAAAGCTTTAAACCCCTAAAGTGCATCAATTTTATTTCTCACATTCTTGAGTTAGATTACATTCTATAGAGATTTAAGTTTAATTTATGTAATATCATCTTATGAGAAATAAACATATTATGAAAGTGTAAGTGACTTAAACCACTTGGGTATATCATTTGGTAATAAGTAAGAGAGGTTTAAAATCTTGAGCCTTGAAAAATATTATGCATAAAGTTTTGTAAGCTTGAGTTTGTAAAAAGATAAGGTAATAGGTTTAATCCTTAACATAGAAAACATTGAGTCTAATTTTAAGCCTATAAAAGAATTGTGTAATAAGTAAGGCCTCATCCATTGAAAAAAATATGTAAAATAATAAATACTTGAGCAAAAATTTAAAAAGTGGAGTATATGATTATCTGAACCACTATAAAACTAGTGTCTCTTTCTCTATCCTTATCTCTTTAGCTTGTACATGTTTATATTACTTTTCTTTTTTCTTTTTTTTTTTTGCTATCTTGGCTTAGCAAGAGATAATTTATGCATCTTAATATTAATTATTAATTATTAATTCTGATATTTTTAAAGAAATTGGGATTATTTTTTAATATCTTGATTTAATTAAAGGTTAATTTTTATAGTTCCACAAACTTAGTTAAAGCCCTAACTCACCTCCCAGGCCTTTTAAGTCTTTCACAATATAATTTAGAAAGTATATAAAAAGAGGTGGATTTCAATGAAGATATGAAAATCTATTTAAAGATATAAATAATTTATCTGGAGACATAGAGAATTAGTTAGAAACTTAGAGGTCTTACTAATTAAATGTCATTTGGTGATAAGTGGGTACAAATACCTCAAAAATGATCATTTATTATTTTAGATATTAGCGATTATGGAGGCATTAAAAAGATTTATGATCTTATTAGAGAAAAATAGTTATGAATACTTGGATAGGCTAAAGTACCTATGATGTAGAGGTTAGTTACCCTCTCATTTCTAAACATCAAAAAATAATTTTAATAAGGTCTAAAAATTATTATATGGATTCGATTGAGACTTATGCTTTGTTATTTTATTTAGAAGTACTCTTGAACTAGTTTATATTTGGATTTTAACATCATCTTAAGTTATAGTAGAATTTATTTTGTTGAACTATAAATATTTTCTTTAGTTTATAACTTGCTATAACTTATTGATTTTTAAAATATTATTAGAGAATATTTATCTTCTCTTGATTTTTCATTGAACTATTCAGAACTTACCATAGATTCTTTCTTCGTAGCGTTCAATATTTATAACTTTATTTTTTTATTCAAGTAATCACTGGTCAGGTATCATCAAATTTAATTTTAATTTTTTTTGTTAGGATTTAATCTTAATTATGGGTTATTAAATTCTTATTTTATGTGTTTGCATCACGATTAATCCTTGTGAAGAAATTACCATTATTGGTTGAAGTTCATGCATCTCCTTGCCTAATTTACAGGATAGCAAAGTCGGGCACTTACATGTTTTTATTTTTTGCAGGTTCTTAGCTGGTTTGGGTAAGGGTTCTTGTCGAGTGTTATAATGATTGTAAGGCTAAAAAACTAAGTAATTCAAGTTAGGATTGAAAGTATTGTGTCAAAATCAAAATGAAGGAAACACAGTAATAAAATGAGGGAAGAAAATGGTCCCCGATAAGAGTTAAACTCTTTCCATTTATGACTAAATTCATGAGGAAGAAAAAGGTTCTATTCACAGCTTTCAAAATAATATCGCTTCTTTTTCTTCTTTTTTTTATCGAATAGTTACTGAACAACATTATTTCCCATAAAACTCACCATTTTTATTTAAAATGGGATGAAATTGTTCTTGTCTTGGGTTAATTTAAGATTTTGAATTTTAACTTAACGAAGTTGTATCTAAAAATCTAATTTAGTCTTAGAACTTTGACGCTCTTATAATTTTAATTTTTGGTCATTTAAAATCTTCAACTCAACCCAAAATTGATCTTCTTCTTTTAAGAATTTTCAATTTCACCCTTGATTCATCTTGGCCTGGTTCCTATATTTTGACACACCTTACACTATAGTCCTTGATTCCTCAGGTTATGCAATTTTAGCCAAATTCAAATTGATTCTTTAGTTCAATATTCTTTTTCAGTTAGGTCCCTACCTTTTCATTTTAGTTCTCTAATCTTTAATTCTTTTACTTATAGTCAAATTGGCTCTAATTTTTCATTTATTCATCCAATTAGACCTTTAATTGGATGAATTGGCATTACAAAGAGTGCCTCTCTTTTTTTTATCCTTAGTCTTGCATTTACTTATCAATTTCATCCTTTTTCCCCATGTGCCTAATTGTAATCCAAACTATGTTTTATCCTCAGAACCTATCTTCGAAGATTTTTTTCTAAAAATGGTTTTTTAATATTTGAATTTTTTTCTTTGAAAATGATTGTTTTTTTCTAAGTTGATTTTCATGATTTCTGTTTAAAAGTAATATTTAAATTATTTTTTAATTTTTAATCGATTATGTGTTTCTTTTCCCTATTACGCCCGCGTTTGATTAGCAAAATATATATGATATATTTACACATTCCTCGCATAACTTGCAGAATACTGGTTTCTGTTTAGCCAGCTGGCCTGAAAGCAGAACTGCCTTCTGAAATGCGTTGGACTGTGTCTGCTTAAAGTTATAAGAAGAGACTCCAAATTATGCATATTCACTTGGTAAGTATGACAAATGTCCTTAGATTTCACCATGGAGCTTAAATATAATTGTTCTTGTAAAGCAGTCAAGCTTAAATATTATTGTTATTGTAAAGCAGTCAAGCAGCTTAAATATAATGCAAATATCAAATTTTGTAATGATTGAGCAATTTAAGATCCAATTCTAATCTGCGAAAGAACTAAGCAGTGGGTTCAAGAAAGGGATAATCAGTATAACCGATGACAGGATCTGGTGTATAGAATGTGATGCGATTGTACTTGTTCAGTGGTGCATCAAGCTCAAATCTTCTCGGCAAATCTGGATTGGCCAAGAACACACGGCCATAAGCAACAAGATCTGAATAGTTCTCTGCAACAGCTTTGTTTCCTTCTTCCCTATCATAGCCTCCAGCAACAATGAAAGTGCCATTGAAAGCCTTTCTCATGGGTAGAAGACTGTGCGGGCATTCAACTCTTTCCCCCACCGTCTTCATTCTTGGCTCAACCATATGGCAGTAGAGAATCCCATATTTATTCAAGGATTCAACCATATACAGACCCAAAGCTCCTGGATTTGAGTCTCCTGCTTGTCCGTAATTTGCGTAGGGAGAGAGTCTTATTCCAACTCTATCAGCTCCTATCTCATCAACTACAGCTCCAACCACTTCTAAGGAAAATCGGCAGCGGTTCTCTAGAGATCCACCATATTGGTCGGTTCGATCGTTAACTTGATCCTTCATAAACTGGTCAATTAAGTAACCATGAGCCCCATGGATCTCAACTCCATCAAAACCTAAAAAGCCAGATCATTTATCATGTTACCAAAGAATTCAAATAAGCACTTTGAATACAAACGTTTAAAATCCTGAAACTTGAATAAGAAGAAGAAAGATTGATTTGAACCAGTATCAAATTTATATGACCAGGAGATGGATGATTCATGATCAATTCCAGATGTCTAAGAAGCAATAAAGTGGTGGTTTTCAAATGAAGCAGCTTGGCTAGAAACAGGGCAATTGCTTACACCTGTTACTTTCCCCATACAAAAAATACTGGCAAAAATTCATTTTTATATGGTTCTCAAACACAGCGAGATGTATTATGATGAAATAGCAATCCTTAATAATGAAATAGCAATCCTTAATAGCACACAAATATGAACTGCAGTATTCTTTTATTTTCATCTTCTTGTTTTTTATTCTCTTGTTCATAGAACTCTTCTGCAAGTTTTCTAACTGACTCTCAATGGAAAAAGCCTAAAGAGTTAGTATTCTTATATGATTTATCTTGTTGAAAGTAAAATAAATTTCACATTCTGACTTCCACTCTGGAAAATAAAGCATACCAGCTTCCATAGCATTCCTTGCAGCAATTCTATAGTCATTGATAACATGAGGAATTTCATCTGTTCTTAGGCGCCTTGGAGTGGTGAACTCTACAGCATCAATTCCATTAGCTCGAAGTTGAGGGGCTAGTGGCTTGTCTGTGCATGAGATTGGAGCTTGACCATTTGGCTGGAAATCTGTGTAGGCAAATAATAGAGGCAGAAAAAAAATCACACCTAATAGAAGCTTTCATGAAAAGATGATTCAATCGCATAAATTGATGAACAGAATTAGAAACAACGAGAAACAAAAAAAAAAAAAATAGGTAATGATCTTCATAGATACTTTGAACAGAATATTCCTTCTTAAAATACCAGGAAAAAATCTTCAAACAAAAGTAGAATACTGATGACCCTATTCTCATTCTGCAAAACCTATAACTGTAGACCCCTCCAGAACAAATTGCATTGTGAGTTTCTTGCATTAACAAGAGGTAAATATGGCCCTTGAGAAAGTTGAAAGGTTCAATATAGGTGACACAACCTAAAATACAAGCTAAATAACACTATTTATACTAGTAAAAACATCTTAAATAAAGTTGAAAAAATAATAAAAGAGTTCTAAATCAAATAAAAAAAAAGAATTTTAAATCTATTAAGAAAATATTGCAAATCTTGAACAATAACTTTTGGACCTTATCTGAGAACTTTCATGATCTCTAATTGCTATGAAATTTTAATTTTACTGAGAACAAACTCCCTAGAATTGACAAAAAAAACAATTGGCATGATTCAACAGTTAGATCAAAAATTATATTTATTAAAATAAAACTACACTTTTGAGGATAATCTCCTGCATCATATACGCTTAATGCTTTTGACTAACACGCACAGTGATAACGTGCTGCTTTTAGTGAATTCAACAGCAGTAGAACTAGAATTTAACTCTCTTCAAACAAAGCAATTTCTGTCAACTCATCTAAGAAAAAAGTTGGACGCATCACTATTACAAAAGGACCATAACTATAACTCTACTATCTCAACAGCAACTATAACAGTAATTAACAAGAATGACATCCATGGTTCCATTTACCCTTTATCTACACAAGTGGTCTATCTAAATACGAAGCATTAACAGCCTGATCCATTTCAACATGCACATGTTGGATCATGGCATCCTGGCATCCACTTTAAACCAAACTCATGAGCCCTTTATTCGAGCCAGAGAGAGGGATTTGCTTAGGAGCATTGCATCAATCATGAAAAGTTATGAAAAGGGAAAATAAATGCTCTGCTTGAGAGACATGTTTTGGATTCAAATTCTTTTCAACTCAATGCAAGCTCGGGTTATTCTGGATAGAAGATAATCCATATGGTAGATTCAATTCAACTCACCTCGATTTGAAACCCTTCCAACATGCCAAAGTTGACAAAAGAATATGCCACCTTTGGCATGAACAGCATCTACAATGGGTTTCCATGCCTCAACTTGCTCTTTAGTCCAAATACCAGGAGTATCTGGATACCTGTAATTTAACAAGAAATCATAATTTAAAATCAAAATATCATTGAAATTATGAAACATAAAAATAGATAGATAGATAGATAGGCTACTGGCGATAAAAAATAAAAAATACCCTTGAGCTGTGTCCGAAATTCCAGTAGCTTCAGCTATGAGAAGACCTCCTTTGGTGGTTCTCTGAGAATAATACAAGATTGCATGCGGCTGGGGAACATTGTTATATGATCTCTGTCTAGTCAATGGTGCCAGTACTATCCTGCAAATGGGCAGCAGATCATAAATTAATTTTACCAAGCTTCACTGGTAAATTCATTCATCTATTTACACATTGAAAACATACCAAAACTTAATTTTTATTTCTCAATAACACATTTGAAATTGAAAAAAAAAAAAGAAGCAACGTCGTTGAAAATAGACATTTCTTGAATCTGACGATTTATTGCTCAAAAGAAGTGTTCAAATTGGAAAAGAAAAATCCCAACTGGGGCTTTCTACAAATACCTGTTCCGTCTAGATTTGTTGTCCATTCAAGCTAAAAGGGAAAAGAAAACGCATAGTTTTTCCAATAAAAAATCAAAAAGCCAACAATTTGAACCAAAATTTGAACCCCACCAACAACATGGCAAGATCACACCATACCATGTCAAACGAAGTACACAAAAATGGAAAAAAAGACGTGAACTTTTCTGTTTGGAATGGAATAGTTAAAAAGGAATCATACCAAGGAGGAGGAGGAAGGAAGAGAAGAGAAGAGAAGAAAATGCGAAAATTCAAATCACAACAACAAAGGAAAGGAGACTAAAGAATGGATAAAAGAGAGCGAGGCTCAACCTAAACAAACCATAAGAGATAACTCATTCAAAACACATCATATAAAATAATTTGATACTACTCGTTGTATAGCCTTTGATAGTATTTTATCACATAAAAACTAAACTAGTGATTTAGGAAAAGTAGATGCTAAAAGAAAGGTGTATCATATGAATCATAAATGACAAAAATTCAAGAACATAAAAATTGTGGAAATTAAAAATAAAAATTAAGAGAGTGTGGTATATATAATATACACGCGTACCTGTGAGAAAGAATGAACTTTCCCATTTTGTAAGGGGTGAGAAGAGGAGAAGCCTCTGCATGATTGTTGGACTTCTCTTCTTCTTGATGCATTTTGGTTTCCATATCCGGTGTCAGCTACGCCTTAGACTACGGTTTAAACAAGAATCAGAAAATTGAAGGACTGAATGAGCTGGTGATGAACACCTCTATTAATAGACTGGATATGTGGACTCCCCAAGTCTTAAAATATGACAAGAAGGTGGTTCGATATGGGAAAATGCTGAGATCATTCATGACGTCTATAAAAGGATATTTAAGTTATTTTTTTCAGGTGAATGGTGTAGTAATTTGGGTTTTTTTATTTAAAAATATATTAAGATAACATGTTTTTATTTAAAAAAAAATATTTTTAATTTTATATTAAAATAATTTGGACTAAAAAATATTAATTTAAAATTAAAAAAATTTAAAACATAAAAACCTACAGGTAAAACAAATAAAGAGAAACACTACTTTGACCCCCCCCCCTCTTTTTTACCAGGTATCTTCATAAAGCAGCAACATTTCCTAAGACAATAACTAGCTCGGTTTGTTTTTGTGAAATGTAAGTATTAAAAAAAATATTTTTTATATTTTACATTGTTTTGTTATTCTAATATTAAAAATAAAATTTAAATAAATAAATATTTTAATGTCTTTCTAATTCAGAAATATTTATAAAAACTACCCTTAAAATAATATCAAAGAAGCATTAGTTTAATACATGGAACATGGTTTCCAATTTTGCATCTACAAGATATGTTATTGTTCGGTTATTTAAGGGTTTTTTTAAGTTTTTTTATTAAAAAATATATTATAATAACATATATTTTTATATTTTTAATTTATTTTTTATATCATTAATTTTCAAAAACATTAAAAAATAATTTAAAAAAATATTTTTAAACTAGAAAAAATATTTTTAAAATAAAATAAAAAAATCTACTTTACTTTAATTATGAGATTATTGTTTCCGACACTTGTGCTTTAGTTCCACTTATGATTTTAAATTTGGCTGTTACCTTTTTAGCATTTTGAGAATTGTTTTTAATAATTTTTATAACTCAAATTTTTCATTTTTTATTTAAATCCATATTTAAATAAATGTTGAAACAAGATTTGAATATTTATATACATATTGTATATATTTCGATGAATGTGAGAGCAGTGGTCATTATTTTATTTATTTATTTATTTTGTCAATTGTTAGAGAAATAGAGAATATGGGTTTAACACAGGCACGAGGATAGATGTAAGAATTTCATGGCTAAAGAAGTTTTTTTGAGTTCTAAGAAACAAAAAATAAAAAATAAAATATAGAGCTAACAAATAAAAATTACATAATTTTTAGATGAGAATAAAGAATAAAAAAGTTTATTACATGTTAAAATCTTTAAAAATTAAAAACAACTTAATAATGGAGGAGGGACAACTAAAACATTCAATTATTCTTCATTAATGTCACAACTTACAAGGAAAAAAAATAACAACAATAACAATAACAAAAAAATTATTACAACATTTTATTTAAAAAAATAAATTAGAAAACTTTAATAATATAGAATAAAAAAATAAATTGGGAAGAAATTACCTTTAAAAAAAACTAGAAAAACAACATAATTAAAAATAGATAAATTAAATTGAGAAAAAAATAAATAAATTAAAAAAATATCTTCTTTATCATAGTTTTTGCCCTATCCTAATAACTAATATGTGGAGGAATTCAATAATATTGTTGAACAGAAAACTTATATGGTATTTGATGAATTTAAACTTTATAAATATTTTCCCTATTCAACTATATGCACATAAACATATTTAAAAAAATGGTTATATAAATAATATAAATTAACATATAAAACTCATGATTTACATCATAAAATCAAGATGAACTTATAGTAAAAATTAAAAATAATTATAAAACCAATTTTTAAAAAACAAATAAATGTTGAGTGATAAGATCGTATGAAATTGAATCTCTAACAAATCAAAAATCAAAAGATAAAATCAAGAAAAAAATTAACAACACAAAAGAATTTTAAAAAATAAATGTGAAAAAAAAACAATAATTAGAGGGCAACTAATAATTTAATTTGATCGCGCTTTGTAGTGAGTCATAAATTTTTTTCTAAAAAACACTTGAGCATAAAAACTATTTTGATATGTTTTTTTCTTATAACAAAAATTATAAATGTAAATCAAAAGTTTTATCTAAAAATATAATAATCATTTATGTAAATAAATAAAAAAATTGTTAATAATAGCTAAAACAAAATTCAAAAAATTAAGAAATTGATGTAGATTAAGTTATATGGTCTCGCAAAATAAAACATTTATTCGTTTATGTCCATAAATTTGTTTATTAAGATCTATAAAAGATAATAGAAATAAAAACACATATGAAACAAAATGAATAAAAAAAATTAAAAAAGGAGGTATACATGGTCAAACATATTAGAAATATTATTTCAAAATAATTATTTTTTGTACAAAAAAAACTTGCCTGTATAAAGTAAAATCAAAAATAAAAAAAATTAAACAAAAAACAAATCAATATATAAGAAAAACCTTTTTTATTTTAAAAATAGCTTTACAAAACATGTGGTTTAGATAATGAAATCAAGATAAACTAGTGGAAAAGAATACGAAGGTAACTACAAAATAATTTTTTTTAAAACAATGTAGAATAATAAAATCACAAAAAAATATGATGAAAAATATTCATAACTATAATAGCACTTAAAATTTATAACCCATGTAATTAAATTAGGAGCATGATAAATGAAAAAACCATTAAGCCCAATCCCAAATAAATAAAATACCGAAGGATGTAAGCAAGGAAAAAATCAACCACAAAAAAATGAAAAAATAAGGGTGAAAATCAAAATAAAAAATAAATGTGGGAGCATTTAAAAAATTAAATTGGACGGTTAAATTAAAAAGAAAAAAACTAAAAAAGGAAAAACAAATTAAAATAATGAGGTTTAAATAAAAAAAACCCAGAAACTTTAAGTGAAGGGTGAAATTGAATACTAATAAAACTTTAATAAAAAATCCGAGGGTAAAAAAGACAAATCAAAATAATAAGGACCAATTTAAAGAAAATAATATATAACAAATTATAATTTAAGGATTGAATTCAAAATACAAAAAAATATTATAAAAAAAACCAAGATAAAATTAAGCAATAAAAAACATAATGACCAAAATTGAAAAAAAAAAAAAGAAAAAGATAAGAGGATAAACATGTTCTTTAACTGAAAAGGAGAAAAAAAGTATAAAGAAAAAAAAATGACCACTAATAACAAATCATTGATCCACCATTGACATGCGCTACACCAAGAGAAAGAACACGTGGCGACACTTTTAGTAACATGGTGAAGGCCATTTCTAACAAATAATGGTATCGCACATGTTGTCAAAAAAAACATAGACACCACCAACATACAAGCATTTGAATAACATGTGACAATAATTTTTTAAAATTTAATATTAAAATACTAAAAAGCTATCCATAACTTTGAAAATAACAAATAAACTAATATAAAAATAATCAAATACCCCCCTAAATGCATGTAAGTTATTTTATCTTATCTAAAGGAAAAGAAGTACTTAATTTGAAGTTTATGTAAAGTAAAGAAAAAAAATCCTTGATTAAAAAGTTTAAATTTCACTAACTTTGGGATAGAAGAGTATTTTTATTATATAAAATAATTAATATCCCAACCTTCTAACTTACAAGTAGAAAAATAATTTATTACAATCAACAATCAACTGTATCTATTACTACAATGAATTCACCATGTCAATTTAGAGTTTTGTTAAATTTAAACATAAAAAAATACTCAAGTCACAATTTATTTTTTTTTTTGATATTATTATTAAACCTTTTTATTGTAGAGCAATTTTAAAAGCATTTGATTTGACTTTTTATTTAGCTTGAATTTTAAATTGAATTGTATAAGAATTGTTCCAACATGACTCAATTGACTCATGGATTTAAAAACAACTCGAGTATCTGATAAAAATATGGTAATTTTAAAAAAAAACTCAAAATAACATCTTTCTTTTAAATATTAAAATGATGATATATTGAATTGACTCAAGTTTCACAGCTTAACTTATAACCTAGATTATAGATTCGATTGATTTAATAATTTTATTTTTTAAAAAATTATTTTTTATTTAATTATATAATAAAAATAAATTATTGTAAAATCAAGCAGCATAAAAATCTTCACAAATCATTTATCAACCCTAAAAACACTTCAAAATAAATCTAAAAAATAAAAATCAATTTAATTAAAATAACCAAGTAGAACTTACCTTTTTTTTGTTTTTTGCCATATTTAAAGAGAAAGACCACATTCATTGAACTCCTTGATAAAAAGAAGTCATTGAGAGAAGGACCACATTCATTGAACTCCTTGAAAAAAAAGAAGTCATTGATATACAAATTAGCTAGATTATGGTCAATTGATAACTTCATTGTTTTCTAGTGAGTTTTTCTCCCTCTTCTTAATAGAGGAACTAAAATTGAACGCAATATGAACAATGCATGGAAGAAAAGCAGCAGCTGGGAGTTGCTTTGATAAACTTGCATTTTAAACGCAATATACTGCGGCCTTACCAGAAATAAACCGTGTTCTTGCGTTTACGTTCGCAAACAAACGGATAATATACAGCCCCAACTACCAACAGAAGAAAAGAAAAGAAGAGTGATATTCAGACAAGTTCTCTCACCGGAACTGATCGGTTTCACTTTAGGTGCCTTCAAAATCACAGACCAGAAAATCTATCCATATCTCGCTTTCGAATCAGAAGTCACGTTACCTCCGTCCACCCGAACATTTCGGCTGTTCACACAGGGAAAACCCAACCACTGTTCACCTCAAATAGAACGTGGGTTTGGTTCGATACATTACAAAGTTAACTAACAAAGTGGCCGAGAGAAAGCGAGAGAATCCAAATGAATAAAAATAAAATTCAAAGGCTTTTAGGATTCGATTTGTGTTTTTCTAGAATAATAAATTTAAAAATATTTTAGTTCATCATGATTTAATATGTATTTTTCTTAAAACTTTATCCATAACAAATTGTAAATTATCTATCAAGTTGTCGTTACAAACCAAATATTTTACAGTAATATTTCTTACTAAAAAAATAATATTTTTTAATTTCTTGATATATCTCATTAAAAATATAAAAAAATGAGACCACATGATAAAAAACAATTTTAATCCATTGTCATCAAAGAAAACCTTTATCAAACCTAGACAATCGAATCTCTGTAATAGAAATAAATTGGAAAAAAAAAACTTGTTTCACAGTGTAATTATAATTATTTTTTAAATAATTTGTTATATTAAAATGTATATTAATGATTTTTTTATTTTATAAAAATTATTTTTGATATCAACACATTAAAGTAATTTAAAAATACTAAAAATATATTAATTTAAAATAAATAAAAATTAAAATTTTAAAACAAATAAACAATGATGTTGTTTATAATTTCGTAGTTAAAAAAAGAAAAAGAAAGAGAGAATATGCTATTGATATGTACCAGTCACACAGTCTCTCAGATGCCAAGCCGGTTTAAGACATTATCAACTCTCTTCATAGAAATTTATATATATATAAATTATATTTTAATCGATTAAAATATAATTTGTAAAAAAATTAGAAAATAATATTAAAAAGACAATTTTTTTATTTTAAATTTTTAAAGACCATGAATTCAAATTTGATCCTTCCTCTGTAATACGTACCTTCAAACGTCATCACTTTTTTTTTTTCCAAGTCAAAAGAAGCATTTAAAACTATAAATAGCCCCCGACGCTTCCCTGGTCTCTCGTACCACCTCCTCCAAGTTCTTAGTGAATCACCACAATAACAATTAATCAACTGCAAGAAGGTATGGTTGCTGAGACTCCCACGATGCCTCTTCTCACCCCATACAAGATGGGCAAGTTTAATCTTTCTCACAGGTACTTGATTACTCACGTTATCTCCCTTTTCTTTAATGTACAGTATGGATTCGTCTATGTCCATTTCCTTGAGTTTGCATGGTTTTATGTAGATGACATGCTGTGATCTCAGTTTGCTTTTCTGTTTTCAGCTGCAAAATGTTGCTTTTGTATTCAGAATTCTTCTTTGAAGTCTTGTTGATCATTAAAAATCGATATCTATGACACGAAGAAATTAGAATATGACCTTTCCTTTTTCTTTCTTCTTGATTTTTCTGTTTCATTTGATATGTTGGGTAATGAATTTGTTATAAGATCATCCAAAGCTTTTTGGCTATTGGGTCAATCTTTATGTAATTTATCCTTATCATAGTTGTTTGTTCTTTGAGTCTTCTTGTCTGCGGTGGGGAAAGTATTCCGGTGCGATGTCTCCGGTTTAGACACCTGGCGCCAACCTTCCTAAAACGCTGTGTCTTTAGGTGAAGGCGAGAAGGTCAGCGCCAAAGACTGGAAATCTATTTAACAATGAAAGACAGATTCTTGATCTTCTAGCGCTTTGGTGCGCAGGCTTGGCTGCTTTAGCAGCTGGGCCCATCACTGCAGAGCACCCAATTCCCAACTAATCTACTCCAACTCCAGCGATCGAATGGCAACCAAGAGGGGGGCCCATAAGTTTCGAAGTTCTCCAGGGCCGCACAAATCTCCTCTGTCCACTCTAGATGTTGCCCTTTCAGAGCTTACAGCTTAAGAGATTCGTCTGCGAGTCCTGGCTACCTCCTGTTAGTGTAGCGGCATTCCCTTGCCAGGAATATAATAAGCCAATAGCACTAGGCCCCTATTAGTCAAACCTGACCCCCAAAAAACTCTCCCCTTCTTAACTACTTACCTGATCCCCTCGCCAACTCCCAGCTCTCCTGAAACTGCCCGTCTACCCAGGCCTCCTGCTCCCAACACAGAGAACCCTTCCTTGTCATCTCTGAGCACTGAACACCTTTTTTACTCTCCGAAAATACGGAAACCTCCTATCTTCCCTCTTCTTCGACCAGGAATGACTAATTATCTCCTAGCTTCAAAGTCTCCCACTGAAGATCTTGCCTGGGCTAGTGCTGCAAAAGGGGCGGAAAGGCAATCTTCCATTCAAAGAGCCTTTAGGAGTCATTCCTTGTCCTATTTTTGACTATTGATCATGTCTGCTCGATTCTCGAATCTTGAAGCGAAGAAAGAGGAGTTTCCAATTGACTAGACTCAACCGGAAAGTCTTGAACTAGTTCGGCTAATAAGTTAAGGAGTTTACTAGCTCAACAGAATCAGCTTGAAAAGCCCTGTGTTCTCACTCTTAACCTTCCGATCGATGGTCAAGAATCTCATTCTCTTTAGAAAAAACAACAATTTGGGTAATGAATTCGTTATAAAATCATCTAAAACTTTTTGGCTATTGGGTCAAGCTTTAGGTAATTTACCCTTATCATAGTTGTTTGTTCTTTGCTTTCCTGGTTTTCATCACCAACTCATGGCCGGGAAATATAATCATGTAAATTCCCAGTATTAATAAATAGTTAATGCAGTGGATGTATTGCTTTCTTTGAATATCATTTTAATTATAACTAATTCGGTGATTTCATGTTTTTTTTCAGAATTGTCCTGGCACCATTGACTAGACAGAGATCTTACGATAACGTTCCTCAGCCGCATGCCGTTTTATACTACTCCCAGAGAGCCACAAAGGGGGGTCTTCTCATATCTGAAGCCACTGGAGTTTCTGACACAGCACAAGGGTAATTCCATCAGCCTTGCCTCATGCCATGCTCAATCTAACTGGCGACTTTTTGTTGCGATTACTGGAATAGAGCAACGTCAATTCAATATTTGATCTTGTTGCACTTACACTTCAGTGTGTTCATAATCTTACATATGAATATATATAGGTACCTACATGCTCCAGGTATTTGGACCAGAGAGCAAGTCGAAGCATGGAAACCCATTGTGGATGCTGTCCATGCCAAAGGAGGTATTTTCTTCTGTCAAATTTGGCATGTTGGGAGAGTGTCAAATAGCGGTGAGTTATTGCCTTTAATCTCATTGATGCATAAATTTTAATTTTGTTCCTAGTATGTTAAAGTTCTGTTTCCAGTATCTGCAACCATGATTAATGCTGTTTTGTGTTCATGGGTCATACTTTCTTGTTAACGATTAGCAAAGTCATTTTCAAAAAATGAAAAGATTAATATGGTTACTAATTAATTTTTCTATATTATTGGCATTTGCAGGTTTCCAGCCAGATGGGCAAGCTCCGGTCTCTTCTACAGACAAGCCAATATCTTCTCAACTTGAAGGCATGGAGTTCACACCTCCGAGGCGTCTAAGGACAGATGAAATCCCTCAAATAGTCAATGATTTCAGAATTGCTGCGAGGAACGCAATAGAAGCTGGTAAACTTTCTATCTCAGAAATTTTGGGAACTCTGAATTTTCTTACAGGATTTTAACAAGCTGAACAATACGTGATTGCACAACATTTTAGAAACTTTAGTTTCATCCCACCCAAAATAAAAATGTGAAGTTTTTTTGTTGGAAATGAAGTTAGAACATCTGCAAATTGGGTTTCATGAATAATATAGACCATGACATAAAGCTTGTTCTGTGCTTTTTATAGGTTTTGATGGAGTTGAGATCCATGGGGCTCACGGATATCTAATTGACCAGTTCATGAAAGATCAAGTAAACAACAGAACAGACCAATATGGTGGATCACTAGAGAACCGCTGCCGATTCCCTTTGGAAATAGTTGAGGCTATAGCGAATGAGATAGGATCAGATAAAGTTGGAATAAGACTGTCTCCTCATGTAAACTATATGGAATCAGGAGACTCAGATCCTGAAGCTCTAGGGCTCTACATGGTTAAATCCTTGAATAAATACAGTATTGCTTACTGCCACATGGTTGAGCCAAGAATGAAGATAGGCGCAGGGAATACAAAATTCTCTGAAAGTCTGCTGCCTATGAGGAAGGCTTTCAACAATACATTCATTGTTGCTGGTGGTTATGACAGGGAAGATGGAAACAAAGCTCTTGAAGAGAACCGTGCAGACCTTGTCGCTTATGGTCGCTTGTTCTTGGCAAATCCAGATTTGCCGAGGAGATTTGAACTTCATGCTCCTCTCAACAAGTACAACAGAGAAACATTTTATACACATGACCCTGTTGTTGGTTACACTGATTATCCTTTCCTTGAAGACACTGCGTAGGGTTTTGAGTCACCATAGTTGAAACTTGTATTCTCTGAGTATTTTTGTTGTTGTCGTCTGATTGCTTTCAATTCTTGTTTCTATGAGTTTAAATGTTTTGTTAACCATTAAAATAGTTATAATTCAATAATAAAAGAAGATTGTAGTCGTCTGATTGCTTTCAATTCTTGTTTCTATGAGTTTAAATGTTTTGTTAACCATTAAAATAGTTATAATTCAATAATAAAAGCAGATTGTAGACCAGCATCTGGTCAGCAATACACATTTCAGATTGAACTAGATACTACGAAGTAATTTAGTTTTCAATTACAATAGATATTTGTAAGGAAGATTAAAATTTAAGTTATAAAGTAAAAAATTGTATTTTTTTATCCAAATTTTCCTTTTTGGTTCATGTATTTTTTTTATTTTGACAAAAATTATATTTTTATATTAGTAGTATGAGTTTATAAATAAAAATTAAAATAAAAATCTTAATAATTTAAATTAAGAAAAAATATGTATCTTTTCAATCAAAACTCTTTCTATATTCATGTATTTGTTTTTAGGATAAAAATGTATTTTTTATTAGAGGTATAGTGTTTTTTTAATAAAAAATTAATATCATTAAAAAAATAAAAAAACAGCCTTGACTCAATAATTTTTATACTTGTATAAAACAAATAGAGTAATTAATGTGATGAAATTATATAAAATATTTTTTAAAAATATTTTATTTCCTTTAAATATTTATGGTTATATTAAAAAATAATAAGTTAATTTATATTACCATAAAAAATCTAACAGTTAGATAACTTTTTTAAGTACAATTTTAAAAATTTTATTTACAGTGAATTCAATGCTAAATTAAAATAAATAATTATAAAAAATTAAAGAGCCATTTTAAATGAGGCTAGGAATTTAGGTCTAGAAGGACAAATCCACACCACGAGCCTAAAAGAAAAAAGGTATAGATTGGCTTTAATTTCTTTATTGTTTTATTACGATCAATGTTGTTGTAGTTTTTTTTCTTTAAAAAAATAAAATGAATAACAAAAAAACCCAATTTAATTTTTATGTTATGTTTAATGGTCAAAAAATTAAGATTTAAATTTTTAGATTTTAAAATTTTAATTTTAAATTTATTTTAACATGAAAACACACAAAAAAAAACCCATTTTCAATCATAAAATACCCTTTAATTAATTTAGAATAAAAAAATCAAAGAAAATATTTTTTTTAATGAGCATCGATATACTTTTTATAATTTATTTAAAGGAGAAAACAACTTGCATCGAATTTTTCTCTCCAAAATGAAACCATTTACATTAGAGATAAGCTTTATTAGCAACTAGAAAGTGGGTAGCTAAAATGTTTCTCTCTTCACTGTTTATTAAGTTATTTTTTCTCTCATATTTTAACATCTAGGAATTAAAATATAAAAAATATAAAGTTTCAAGACCAAGATGCAAACTCTTGAAACTACATGAACTAAACATACGGAAAAAAAATTTCAGTGATACTCGCTTAACAATTGCAACTTGGATTAATGGGAGAAATCGACATTGTAATTGAATCTTAGGTTATAATAGTTTAACAATTTTGTTTCATCTAATAAAAATAAGACCTTTGAAAATTAATGAAAAATATAAAACATGGAGTTACAGCCTTGTTTTCCAAGAAAACCTAAGATAGTGGTCATAGCATATTGGTCATTTTTAAATAAAAATAAAAATCACCTTTACTATATTTTTTTTTGAGAAAATATTACTTTATTTATGCATTTCTTCTATATTAATTTTACATGTTATTTACTGTCTAAATTATATTATCAATTTATTTACAAATCATTTAGTTTTATGAATGCTCATCAAGTTGACAACGGATCATATATTATAAGTTTTATAACTTGATGATTTATTTTATTTTTTTAATACATTTCTTGAATTTTTTTATCATCATTATTTATTATTTATTTTATTATAAAACAAAGTTGAAAAGAATATAAGGCTTGTTTTGTATTAGACGTTACTTAAAAGATACTTATAGACTTACTATTGACCTTCTTATTGGTTTAAAACATTATGCCAGGTCAACGTTAACCTTTAAAACTTGAAGACATGTCAACCTAACCATTAAAATTCAAATTTAAGATTAATAAAAACTTGTTGCTAACTTGACCATACTAATCAACTCATTATTAAACTTGTTTTAAAGTTCAAGATATCATGTTAGGTCTATGTCGGTCTCTAAAAACTAGAGGATACATCAATCTGATTGTTAGACCCAAGTTTCATAAAAAAAAACATATTTTTACTTATCAATCTTATTTTTAATTTTTTAACAAATATCTATATGCTCATATGTAAGTAAAGAGAAAAAGATGCAATTTTATAAAATTAAATAACATCAACATAAAAAAAATCAAATCAAAATAAAATAAAAATGTATTAATAAATAGTGACCAACATGTGTATTATTTGCATTGTGAATAGTAAATAAGAACGAAGAAATGAGAAAGAAAAAGAACTTGACATATTTTGAGGCTTGTTCTAAATGAGGAAAGACTTGCTTTGGTGACAATGACAATGATATGCTAGCAATGGTGTGGTTTTTGGGTGATTTTCTTTTTTTACTTTGGATTCTTATATTTTGGTTCTTCATTGAACTACTCTAAAGTATTGAAGATTTAACCAAGTTTTATGACGTCTTCTATACTTTTCATTCAAGCCTATTATCTTGGTGTTACAGTATATGTTATTGTTCAGTCAAGCTTAATCATAACCTTGAATTTAGTTTTCTTAGGAAGGGTTGATTTAATTGTAGGTTTATAAATCTATATAATCATGAGGGTTAAATTAGTTGATATTAGAGCAACACTTTAATATCAAGTTATATCCTTTTATTTTTTAGTTTCACTATTATTTCTTTATTTTTGTCATCTAGAACTATAGTTGCAACAAAAAGATATTAAAAAGGTAGATTATTTATGATCAAGTTGTTTACAATTCAAAGAAGAAGAAGAAGAAGAAGAAGAAGAAAGATCAAATAAATCACAAAAAAGGAAAAAATAGGGTTTAGCTGTACAAATTAGGGTTTTAAAAAAGTCTTGAATTCAACAACTCAAATATAGAAATTCTTGATTTATAGGATATCTTTGTAGATCCTTAATAAGAAAAATCAGAAAACCGGTGTTAATAGCAAAATTCTTAATTAAAAAAAATACAAATGATGATAATTAAGAGGGAAAATTCTTATAGATTGGAATAAAAAATCTTAGTAATTTAACTTAAATTTTAGATGAAATAAATTAATAAAATTGGTACATCAAATGTTAACTAATAATAAATTGAGTAAATTTTCTATAAACTAGTAGTAGTACTAATAATAATAATAATAATAATAATAATAATAATGATGTATGTGAAATTTTGATGGAAATAAGCATACATGATATCTAATGTAGTACAATATATGTAAAAGACATAATATTTAAATAATATAGGTTGACCTATTATAGGTAACAATCATGAAGGGAAAAATAAGTCTAATCTAGGTTAACCAAAGAGAGGAATAAGTATAAGGATAACCAGCCCTCAAACACTAACATCTCATTTAAGAGGGAAATAAATATAAGAGAAGGAAAAAGTGATGACTTTTTCTCTCTCTCAAAACCAACAATAGCCTTAGTTATAGCGACCCCTCTTTTTCAAAGAAAAGCCTACCTAAATTAGCCTACATGTCATATTTCTTCAGTGTTTGAGTGAATAGAGAGTTAGAGAAATAGTAGTACTAATATTAATGGTGGTGGTAGTAGTAATAATAGTAGTAGTAGTAGTAATAGTAGTAGTAGTAGTAATGTATGTTAAGTTTTGGATGGAAATAAGCATGTATGACACCTAATGTAGTACAATATATGTAAAAGCCAAAATAATTAAATAGTATAGGCCAATATATTCTAGGTAGAAATTATGAGGGGGGAAATCAATATAGTCTAGGTTAATTGAAGAAGGGAATAAGTATAAGGATAACTAACCTCCAAACACCCTCATCTCATTTAAGAGGATAATAACTATAGGGAAAGAAAAAAGTGATGACTTTCCTCTCCCACAAAATTGATAATAGCCTTAACTGGAATGATATCTCCTTTTCAAAGAAAAACCTACCTAAGTTAGCTTGAATGTCATATTTCTTGAGTGTTTGAGTACATAAAGAGTTAAAGGAAAGAGTGATGACCAAAAACATGGAAGAAAAGGAACATAGAAGGTTGAATGGAACAACAAGAAAAGGGAAGAAGAAAACCAAAAGGAAAATAAGAGGTAACGAGAAAATGTACTTATTGAGAGTTGGTTGTGTACTGTTTGATGAAATTATAGGATGAACAAGATCCTTACTTTTATCCAAGTTAGCTAGTACATAGTAAACTTGAGTGCCCAGAAATTAGCTTACCATGTTAGGACAAATAATTGTTGATGTCAATATTTGGGAGAAACATAGTATGCCAAAAGGGGAAGTAATAAGAGTTTCAGTCATCTTAGTAAATGGTGTTAGTTAAAATGTTGTCTTTATTAATGTTGATGAATAAAGCTATCATTATAGGGTAAAAACATTACTTATCACTTTTATTTTGTAAATTTGGATGCTATTTGGTTACGAACTATGTCCAAACTAGGTTAAAGTATGTTATAAGGGGGAAAACTTGATGTAGACCTTATGCGTAACCTAGGGAAAAGTAGTGTCATAAATAACTCAGTTTCCATTGATGATTGGTAGATCAATAGTGACTCAGTTTTTCTTGATGATTTCTGTATCAATAGAGATTTAGTTTTCGTTAATGATTTTTTAGGTTAGTAGTGACTTAGTTTTCATTGATGATTTTCTGTGTCAGCAACGACTTGTTTTCATTGATGATTTTCTAGGTCAGTAGTGACTCAATTTGACTATATGTTGTATATAACACTTGAATGTGAACATGTGTATTCTTAAGAAATATATGGTATTGGTTCATGTGATTACTAAATATGAATATACTAATTAGTGATCATTTGATGTATCAAGTGGTGTGATCGAGATTGAACCTTCAACCAAACAAGGACACCCCATAAGAGGACCAGGGGTAACCAATATTTAAAATTAAAAAGAATGTCTGGATATGATGACTTTCATTGTATGGCTATATGTTATATAGAACACTTGAATGTGAACATGTGTATTCTTAAGAAATGTATGGTATTGGTCTATACGATTACTGAATATGAATATATTGATTAGTGATCATTTGATGAATTAGATGGTGCAATTGAGATTGAACCTTTAATCGGATGAGGACATCCTATGGGAGGAACATATAGAAGGTCTTCACCATTATCTATATTTATGTTAAATCTTGACAATGGATTTTATACATACTATTACTACTTCAACATAGTTGTGTGAGATTACTCATGATATAATTCATTGAATAATGTGATTAGCTTCGACTAATAGTATCTATAATGGATAACTAAGATCGAAAAATGTGATTAACTTTAGCTAATAGTGTCTATGGTGGATAACCGAGATTGGAGAATGTGATTAGCTTTGGCTAATGGTATTTATGATGGATAACAAGAATTGAAGAATGTGATTAGCTTCAACTAATAATATTTATGATGGATAACTGGGATTAAAAAATGTAATTAGCTTCGGCTAATAGTATCTATAATGAATAACCAAGATTGAACAATATGATTAGCTCTAACTAATGGTTTCTATGATGGGTAACTAGGATTGAATAATATGATTAGCTCTGGCTAATGATATCAATGATGGATAATTGAGATTAAAGAATATGATTAGTTTCAGCTAATGATATCTATTATGAATAACTGGGATTGAACAATATGATTAGCTTTAGCTAATGATATCTACAATGGATAACGGGGATTGAACAATGTGATTAGCTTTGGCTAATGGTATCCATGATGGATGACTATGATTGAATACAATGTTTAACTTTGGCTAATAAAACCTATATCAGATAATCAAAATAGAATGTTAGGTTTACGTTTGGTTAATAGCATTCAAGTTTGTGAATTGAAGGAGACCAGGGAAAGGGTTAACCTCAAACTTTGGACTAAAGTTGAATGATTGCAATACACATGTAAGATTAATAGTCGATGATGGAGTCATTATTATTATTACTTGTTAAAAATCATTCTTTTATTCTTGTATTGTAATTGAATTGTAATAGGAACATTATACAGTCAAGGCATATAGGACTCTATTCCATGTATTTTGTTATGAACCATATAATCATGTATTCAGGTGATTTGTATTTTGTATAACAATATAATAATTAGGTATTTTTAATCAGAATTTTTGTAAAAGACTTATAATGACAACTATCTGGAAATAGGATGTAACTTATAAATATGAAGACATAATGATATCAATGCACATTAAATCATATGATTATATGAGTATTGTGCCATATCGATTAATGCTCTTAAATTTTATCTATAAATACTATTATGAAAATTATCAATGGTTGTGATGTTATATATATATATATAATTATTTTGTTTTCATCTTATTATGAATAAACATCAGATCATGAAATAAAATGATATGAAATTTTGAGCTTTTACAATACATTATTATATAGACATAACATTTACTAAGAGGTTAGTGTGATTTAGTGGTATGTGACCAATTTAAGATTTCTTAAGCAAAGATCAAGGTTTCATTCTTAGTTTCAAATTTTATTTTCTAAAAAAAATTAAATAATATTTATAGGTTGTAACTAGATACATTTGAATTCTAACACGATCAAATATTGATATTTTCTTCCAAGTACAGGAGTATCAAAGTAATAAATAACTCTGCAAGATTAAAGTTAAACTATATAAAATTATAGACAATAAATGAAAAGGAGTTGAAAAGAATTCTTAAAATGTGATATTGATGTAAGGATTAAATAAAAATAAAATAATTTTCAAGGTTAAAAGATCCATTAATAGTATTTCAAAGAAGTATAATATAAACACTTTTTATTACTCAACTGGAAATCACATATAAAGGAGTTTCCAATCAGATTATAAATTGTTAACATGATTACATTAATCATGTTATTCGAATAATGATAATACTTATAAATATTATTAAGTATTCATGATGCTAATTTATATTAACAACAAATCAACTTTCTTTCATAGCATAGGTGCCAATTATACTATAGGGTTGTACCAAGGTTTATACAATATAAATCTAGATTAACCATTTAACAAGTAAAGTATTAAAAGTGAACGAGATAAAAAATACAAAACATATTAGTATCAAACATTAAAGTGCATATTGAGTTTATACTATACTTATTTTTACACTATTAGTGTAACCTTTTATCATTACATAATAAACTAAACTAAATATTATAAAAGAGAGAAACATAAATAAATAAGATAAGAACATAAATAAAATATAAGTTAACTAAGTAAAGGAAAGGAAATAAAAGGCATAGATAAGAGATTAATATAAGCAAAACTTAAGCATTACAAGTATATAAAGAGAGAGAGAGCAAGAACATGATATTGATCTAAAAACTAAAATGGCTAAATGCATGGCAAATGCCTCCTTCTATAAGCCAAAATTTAAAATTATTGATTTGATAACTAATTATTGAATGGGTGACCACCTCTTGACTCGATAACAATCCTTATCTTCTTATCTGCAAAATTGTTAACATCAAAATTAGAACCGATAATTTTCATGAAAATTCTAGAAAATTATCTCAGTTTTCAACAAAACAAAAATGAGGTCATTTAGACTTCTAAAACTCGAGACATATGTTCACTGAACAGTGTCTAGGTTCTAGTACAGATTTAAATGTCTCTTTTAGTGCTAAGATTTAAACTTCTAAATAGCACAATTAAGTCTTGAACTCCTATGAATGTTTTAGGCCTATGTCTTAGTTTTTTAGCCATATAAACCAAACTAAAATCCAAGATCTACAACTTCAGATATGACCCAATAACTCAACAAGGTTCCAGTTTTAATTAAATCAATATCTTTTTTCTAAACTTAGCATTTTCTTTATCCTTTTACTTTTAATAGTTAATCACATCAATTAATCATTTGAATTGTGAGATATGCCTATATTTAAAATGATTATTTATCATACATTAACAATCTTATATTATCAAACTTGTTATTAAAAAACATAATTTAGTTAAGGAGTTATTGATACTTCAAGTGTAAAATGATAATATAAAACCTTGATAGAAATATATTTTAAAGTACTAATCGCACCACAACCAACTTATTACTAGTCTCTAGTAATAAGAGCGTTAAAATAGAAAAACAATTTGCAAGTTTCACAAAACAAAACATTTATCATTCAATTTCCATTAATATCCAAATAAACAAATGCTCATTAAATTTATACATCTACTTCATACTTTTTAAACTAGATATTAATAAACCTTCTTTTCATGAGCTCGATGTATGGAAACATAAATGATAGGGATTTTATTAGAAGAAAATAATTTTTTATTCTAATATTTTTTTAAGGTTAACTTTCTTAGGTTGAGATTATTATTATTATTATTATTTCTTTAATATATATACATATAATACAATGCATCTTTAACCCATATAACGAGCTTTCAGCTAAGGACTTCCAAACTAGTTGGTCTTAAGGCATCAGGTGTTAAAACACCACTACGAGCTTAATAGCTCATGTTACAAATAATAATATGTAGATAGCGCAATGTTTGATTCCCCTAAGCTTTTCTTCTTAACACATATAACAAGCAAATGCCAATAAAAATGATGATGATATCCATATTGAAGATTGCAATAAAGGTGATGAATGTTCAATTGACAAAGAAGAAAAATAAAATTCTGACTAACTATCATAATAAATCAATGTGCAAAACATTTTTTTTCATGAATATATATTATGGATGATATATTTTATAACACAAAGTATTTATTTTATAAGTTTGTATTGTTTAAGCACTACTGATATTGTTTTGTGTGATGATCATTTTGTAATTTAAGTGTTTTAAGAAGGTATATAGGCAATACGAACCTAATCTTTCTTGCTCACTACACTACTATCGATGTTCATACCAATAGATTACAGTCCATCAACATTTAATAATAGCTTCATTGGAAATACCATAATAATCACCAATGACTTTGTGGATGGTAATCCATCTATTGGCATTTTATAGTAGCGTCACTAGAAATGCCATAATTATCATCAATAACTTTGAGGATGGTAATTCGTCCGTCAGCATTTCATAGTAAGTGATGTAAATCTCATGATCTCGTGGTCACATAACCCACAATTAAGATTGATATCTGATCCCGAAAAGCCAAAATAGGTTTGATAGGAGTGTGACACAATGGAAACCTACACCAAGGCACCAACACTATTGAATTGAGTAGAATGATGCCACGAAGCCAGTTAATCTCCAATAAGTTAGATTCAGTTTATTTAAGAACTGAAGAATGCAAGAATCACTCTTACTTGTTAAAACTGAAAAATTTAGAAGTAATTGTCATCAAAGCTACCAAAATTTTAGCTTGCATGAGTTTAAATAGTTTTTGAAAAATTAACCCTAATAAACCCTTTATATGGACTTATATGAGATTCACTTAAAAGTGACTCAAAACTCAAAACTAAAAAGCCCATAAATTAATCCAAACAAGCCTTAGATCCTAACTGAAAATAAAGTATTAATTAAGCCCAAACAAGCCTTGAGCTGTAGTTAAAGAAAAAATAAAATAAAGTCCCTAATATTAAATCCATGTTCTACCATAAGAAAAAGAGAAGTAAAATATTACAGAATTGATTAAAGGTTTATTTATAGCCTTCAACGCAACCCCTTAATGCTAGAAATAAAAGGAAAAGGTAGCCACCCATGTTTTTTTCCAAGTTGTAGTATGATTCTTTTGTTTCCTTTGCTATTCTCACCTTACGCATAAATAAGGTTATATTGGACTACTATTGCACATGGATAAAATGTACTAGGATCTCCTCTTGATACTCTAATGAACCTTTCAATTCTAACTAAGTTGAAACATTCAAAACCAATACATTAAATGCCTTTTTCAATGCTATTGTTTTGGACTGAGTCATTGGTCCATTTAGAACATGTAATGGGTCTTTGCTAGTGTTTTTGGGCTAGTCCACATCATCCCATCTCTTTTTAAAAGGATTCGACCTTGAATCAAAATTTATGTCAAACAATATAAGATCAGTAACATTAAAGGTAACATTAACACTATACTCATATAGAAGGTTAAATTTATATACATTGTCATTGATTCTCTCTAAAACTTGAAATGGACCATCACCACGAGGCTGTAATTTTGATTTTTTTTGGTTAAGAAATTGTTCTGTGCTTCCAAACCCAATCACTGGGTTAGAAAATAACTACTTTACATCTTTTATTTGCTTTAGAAGCGTAAAGTCTATTCTTTTTCTCTATTTACAATCAAACTCCCTCATGGAGTTGTCTCACCATCTTTGTCTTCTTTTCACTATCTAAACTTACCCTTTCTTTAAAAGGAAAAGGGATTAAGTCCATAGGAGTTAGTAGGTTAAAACCATAAATAATTTTAAAAGGAGAAAAACTAGTGATTGAATGCACAATACCATTATAAGCAAACTCAACAAAAAGCAAACATTCTTCCCAACTTTTTAAATTCTTTTGAATTATAGCATGCGAAAGTTAGGATAATGTTCTATTCATTACCTTAATTTTTTGTTTTTTTTAGGATGACATGTTGTTGAAAATAAGAGTTTAGTTCCCAACTTTCCCCATAAGGTCTTTCAAAAGTAGCTAAGAAACTTAATATCATGATCTGGCACTATACTCTTAGGAATGCCATGCAAATTTACAATCTCCCTAAAAAATAAGTCTACGATATGAGATACATTATCAATTTTATTGTATACAATGAAATGTATCATTTTAGAAAACATATCAACCACAATAAAAATAGAGTCTCTACATTTCTTTGAACTAGGTAAACCTAAAATAAAGTCCACAATGATATCCATCTAAGGTTCAATAAGCACATGTAATGGTGTATATAGTCCATGCGGTTGTACTCTAGATTTTTCCTTTCTACAAGCAATGCATTGTTCATAAATTCATAGCACATCTTTTTATCTTTGGCCAATAGAAATGTTCATGCAATACATCTAAGATTTTTGCAACCCTAAAATGACCCATTAAACCACCCTCATGTGCTTCACAAGCAAGCAATTCATGCAAAGAACTAGCAGGAACATATAATCTATTCTTTTTGAACAAATAACCATCATCAAATAAAACTTATCAAAAGCTGAATGTTCACATACATTATAAATATTGGTAAAGTCAGAATCATTATCATATAATTCCTTCATTTATTCAAAACCTAGCAATCTAATATTTATGGTGTGTAAAAAAACATTCCTGCTTAAAATTGTATCAACTACGATGTTCTCTTTACCTTACTTATACTTGATTACGTAAGGGAAAGTTTCAATGAATTCAACCCATTTTGCATGCCTTTTATTCAACTACCTTGTCCTTTCAAATGTTTCAAGGACTTATGATCCGAATAGATTACAAACTTTATTGGCCACAAGTAATGTTATCATGTCTCAAGTGCTCTTACCAATGCATAAAGTTCTTTGTCATAAATGGGATATTTCAAAGTTGTTCCACTTAACTTCTTACTAAAATACATAATAGGTCTCTAATCCTGCATCAAAACAACACCGATTCCCATTCCACTCATATTCTATTTCAAATGCTTTCATAAAGTCAGGTATAGTCAAAACAGGTGCATAACATAATTTTTTAAAAAAAAGAATAATAGCCAGTTCTTGTTCCTCCCCCCATTTAAACCTAATTGACTTTTTAACAACATTCAAGGGTGCAACTTTTGTACTAAAATCTTTCACAAAATGCTTGTAAAAACTAGCTAACCCATGAAAACTCTTTACCTTACTTACTAATTTAGGTGTAGGCCAATCTTAGATAGCTTTAACTTTCTCGTTATCCATCTCGATACCCTGTGCAGTTATAATATAGCCAAGAAACTTAATTTTCTCCATTCAAAAGGCACTCTTTTTAAGATTAGCATACAATTTCTCACTGTACAACATACTAAATATATTACACAAATAATCAAGATGCTTAGTTAAGTTCTTGCTATATATCAAAATGTTATCAAAATACACAACCACAAACTTACCTATGAATGCGTGCAACATATGATTCATTAAACGCATAAACATACTAGGTGTATTTGTAAGTCCAAATGACATTACTAACCATTTATAGAAACCATGGTTAGTCTTAAATGTTGTTTTCTACTCATCACCTTCTTTCATCCTAATTTTATGGTACCCACTTTTCAAGTTAATTTTAAGGAAAATACAAGATCCATATAACTTATCTAATATGTCATGAAGCCTATAAATAGGGTGTTTATACTTTACTGTTATGTTGTTGATGGCTCAACAATTAATATATATCCTCCATGTTATATCTTTCTTAAGCACAAGGGCTCATATTCTTATGAATGTAGCCATTTTCCATTAGCTCATCAACTTGCCTTTGAAGCTTCTTTGTCTCCTCGGGATTGCATATATAAGCTGGTTAGTTAGGAATTGAAGCTCCGAGTATGAAATCAATCTGATGCTCTATCCCTCTTAATGATGATAATCCGCTAAGAGTATCATCAGAGAACACATCATCAAACTCCTATAACAAAGAAATAGCAACACTAGGCACAATACGATCAAGATCATTAGTATTAAAGTAAGCCTCTTTATATACAAGTAAAATCATTTTCTTGTTTGTGAAAAATACATATCTGACCTTACCCTCCTTAGCATAAAAATTAGGTTGTTTCTTTAGTTTTTCCCCACAATTCTCATCACCCTTCTTGACTTTCTTCAGTCCTTATATTTTATCTCTACTCTCAGCTAGATTTGGGTTTTTTGAGTTGTGGTCGAATAGTTTGATTTATTTGGAGTGCTGGCTGAATATTTGTTTATGTCTGGATGGGTGGCTGTATGAGTTATTATGGTTTAGGTTCTAACTAAATCTAATGGTCTTCTCTCCTTTTGTTCCTCATCTTAATTTTCTTTTCCCATCACTCATTGCTTGACAGCTTTTTATGATCGGCTTGTTTTAACTCGCAAGTACACGAGTGTGCGATGTAGCAATTAACTCGGTAAGATCGAGGTCATATCCACAGAGAGCTAGATCTGGAAATTAAGCTAGGTAACAAAAAAAACAACTCAAGAGAAATTAAATTAACAATAACTTGGTTGGAAATAATTGATGGATTTGTTTTCAAAGATGAAAAAATGTAAATAGATTTTAAATGACAAGAAAAAGTAAGTCTTGGTCCAAATAAATTTTAATGGTGATGTATTGGTGATTCATTCAAGATATATAAGATAACTCAACCTAATATCAACGATGGTGATATTAGATCGGAAGATATTACAATGAAGTTTAAAAGGATGAAGATTAATTATTGCTTAAGAATGAACAAGTATTTTCATATTAAGTAAGACATTGAATCAAGCAATCTCTATACCAAAACTAAAGTTTGTGCATAAAAATTCAAGATTATAACATTACCTAAATGGTTTCTAAAGTTTCTTTGCAATGATAAATCATTTATGAAGAAAATGAAAAGATAAACATTAAGATTCATTCATATCTTAAAGAACTCACCTCAACCACCATCATCCTTGATTTGGATCCAAGAAAGAGATTAGCCAACCATGATTATATATAAGAACACTTCAATAAACATGAAATAACTTGAATCAAACTAAAATAATAAGTTTTACAAGCTAAAGAACTGAAATCTATAAAGAAGAACACAACACAATTTCAGTAAAAATTCGGACACAAATCTGACTCTAACTTTGGACAGCAATTTGACCCTCTTAGAAGCTTTTTTTTCGAGATGTCTATTAGAGACATATTTATAAGAAATTTTGTCACCTTTCCAGATCATTAAAGAACAGCTCATTTGGACACCTAAGTCAAAGGTTATGGGTAAAACACCGAAAGGTGTTCTGAAAAATCATATCAGGACAGCTTTGCAACCACTTTGGTGCCCGTTTTTCTTCCTCATTTATGAGTTGTCTCCTTCTTCTTTTTGACCCAAAATAATGTAAAAATATCCCCTCTAGCTTTCCATCCATGTGCTTGCCTTCTTGGATCAATGAATTACCCAAAATAAATCAATTGTTGTTGTGTGGACATGTAAGATCATGGATTGTGTTTGGGCTGATTTGAAGGTTGATTTGGGGTTGATTTAGGGCTGATTTGGGGCTGATTTTGGGCTGAAGTTGAACATCAAATAAGTATACAAATGTACTTATTATTTGGGCTAAGATTGACATTGAAACCTTGAGTGTTTAATGGTTGAAGTTTGCACACAACATAAGGCAAGTTTGGGCTTCAAATAGATCATATGATATTCTTTTCTAGAATTGGAATAGAATTGATTTTTGGGACAAATTTGGAGCACTTATTTCAACCAAGATTTGCTTCAATCTTCAACTAAATGTCTCTTCAATTCTTTGTTCTCAATTCCGATGTTGAATTTCTTGAATTAATTCATTTAAACTCCAAAAACCTATCGAAACATTAAAACAAACTTCATTACTAAAAAACACATCAATTATTATAAAAAGACCAAATAAAAACAATAAATACATATGTAAAAAAAGAGACTTAATGATACTTTTGATGCACAATCACTCATGCTTACTTTTAGCTTTATTTGATCATCATACACTTGTTTAGGAGTAAGAGGTACAAAAGTGATGGTTTTACCATTTTTTATAATGGTATATCTATTTTTAACCCTATCATGAATTGCTTTCCTATCATATTGTTATAATCTCTCTAACAAGATATGACTTGCTTGCAATGGTACCATGTTGCACAGAACTTTATTAACTTATTTCCCAATAAAAAATGGAACCATAACCTATTTAGTCACTTTTATTTCACCACTATTATTTAACTATTGCAATCTATATAGTTTAGTATGCTTAACAATACATAAATTCAGTTTACTAACAAGGGTGATACTACAAACATTAACACAACTTCTATTATCTATAATTAAACCACATACCTTGCTTTGTACATAACAATACGTATGGAAGATGTTATTCTTTTATTGATTAGTTTCATCTTTTTTGACTTGAACTTGAAGTGTTCGCCATATAACCAAGGACTCCTCAACTGGTAATGCTAACTCGTCCCTATCACTATTCTTCAATGGTGGAATGCCTTTAGAATCGGATCTGTCATTTCCAAATTCCATATCATCATTATCTCTAATCATCATGATTTTCTTGTTTGGACACTCTGAAGCATAATATCTATGTCCCTAACACCTAAAACATTTAACATTATGGGTACATTTAGGTAGAGTTTTAGATTTACCTTTGGTATTAGTAGGGACATCAACTTTAACCTTCGGTGGTTCAGTTCTAAAAGGAATAAAGGATCTTGACTGGACAATACCCTCTCTCTTTAGATTCAACTCGAATTAAATGCTAGCCGAGTATATCCCTTTTGAAATTATCTCTCCACCTTCATAGCTATATGAACCATGTCCTCTAGCTCCACATATTGTTATAGCTTAACCATATGGGCAATGTCCTTATTCAAACCATTAAGAAATCTAGCCATGGTGGCTTCTCTATCCTCAATAACATTGGCCTGAATCATTACTATTTCCATCTCTTTGTGATATTCATCTACTATCTTATAACCTTGATTTAGACCTTAAAGCTTTAGATATAAGTCTCTGTAATAATGGTTTGGCAGAAAATGTCTTCATATTAATACTTTCATTTTCTCCCAAGTCTAAACAGGTTGCTCCCCATTTCTCCTCCTACCGATTGCAATTTGATCCCACCAAATTAATGCATACTTTGTAACCTCAATTATCACCAATTTTACCTTCTTTTTTTTTCATAATAGCTATAACAATAAAAAATCCAATCTACCCTTTTCTCCTGCTCCAAATAAGCCCTAGGATCGTTTTTACCTTGAAAGTTAGGAATTTTTGGTTTAATGGTGTCCAAGTCCCCATCCATATCTTTATAAGCACCCATGCCATAGAACTTCACATTCCTCCTAGCCTTGTTTGTTCCAGACCTGATTCCTTGGCCAAAAAATGCAAAATCACGATCATCTTCACTCGCATCTGTGTTCTTGTCAATAAACTCTTCAAAATCAAATATAACATTCTATACGACCATACAATCATATTTCCTCGGTGATCAGCCTCACTATTTTATTGCTTTATTAAATTCACCTCATCTTCTAGATCCTTATACATTTTAGACAATAACTCAAGTTGTTGGCCTATGGCTCATAATTAGAAAGCTACATCAGCGTTTTGTGTCGCTGATTCATTATTTTTTAAAATTCTTTAAATATTTAAAATTTGGTTATTAGCATAAAATATATCCTCACACCTTTCGTGTATCACACAAAAAAAAATCAAGGCTTTTGACTTTAATAAACTCACTATGCCTTTTAACTCATAATTTGCTTTTTTTTTGTTTCTTTAGGAACTGAAATCAACAAATCAAAGTCAATAACCTTCACAACATCTATAATTATATTTTTTAGACTAAAAAATCAATAAATAAACTAAAATCAAAACAAAATAAAACTACAATTATGATTTTATGAGTAGCAATGCAAATTCATATGAATTGTGGACAAAACAAAGACACAAAATAAAATAGAAGCAAATGTTAGAAAAAATAGTTACTTGATTTCTATATAACCTAAATATAATAGAAACAAAAAGATTTGGGCAAAACTAAACATTATGGATCATGTTTTGAAACTTGACGCAAATTTAAACTGTTATGCAAATTTTACGTAACAGAATTGAAACCCAGACCAAACACTCTCAAAATAACCTCAAATTCAATATTTAGCATTATAATACTAAAAAAACAACAAAAATTGATTTATAGATTGTTCTTTTATGTCTAGGTACTCAAACCGCTTATATGATCAGTTTGCGACATAATTGAACGTCTAATTAAAACATCCAGAAATAGATATCAAATCTTTCATTTAATATATGGTGCAATCTCATCCCCAATACATAGAATATGAAGTTTCAATTTATTCTAAGGTGGTTTACTTATGGTTCCCTAACAGTAATGTATTTGTGGTAGAATTGAACCTCGAATTAAAACCTTAAGCAAACAATATCAAAATAAGCCCAAATTTAAGATATGATGCGATCTCACCCCTACTAGACTAAATATGAAGTTTCAATTAATTCCAAGGTGGTTTGCTTATGGTTCACTAAGAGTTATTTTTCAACGGTAAAAATTAAATGGTCCTTCAAATTTTAACTAAGCCTTGTCTCTCTATTTTTTTTCTCTTTAATATACTGAGATGATTAGAGATAGTAACAAGATGAAATATAACTCTCTTTTTTTTTACTTACATGACATAGATATAAAGAACAAGAAGATGGATGTAAACATTGAAAAATTTAAAGGAACACTAAAAAAAATAACAAAAGGATATCACCTTATTTTGAAGCTAGCTATGATACCAACCGATGCAAAATTTATGGTTACAATCATGTAACCCATAATAAAGATTGAGATCTGATTCTGAAAAGCCAAAATAGGTCTGATAGGAGTGTGACATAATGGAAATATGCCCCAAGACACCAGCACTATTGGATTAAGTAGAATGGCACCACGAAGCCAGTTAATCTTTAATAAGTTAGATTCTGTTCATTCAAGAACTAAATAATGCAAGAATCACTCTCATGTGTTAAAACTAAAAAAATTTAGAAGCTTACATGAGTTTAAATAGTTCTTGAAAAATTAATCCTAATAAACCCCTTATGTATACTTATATAAGTTCCACTCAAAACTAACCCAAAATCCTATACTAAAAATCCCATAACTTAATCTAAACAAGCCAATCCTAACTGAAAGCAAAGTATTAATTAAGTTCAAATAAGTCTTAAGCCATAGCTAATAAAATAAAATAAAGCCTCTAATATTAAATCCATGCTTTGCCATGAGATAAAGAGAAGTAAAATATTACAGAACTAATTCAAAGCTTATTTATGGCCTTTCATGCAGCCCCCTAATCATATAAACAAAAGGAAAAGATAGCCACCTATGTTGTTTCCAAGCTGTAGTAGGATTCTTTTATTTCCTTTGTTGTTCTCACTTTATGGCCTGTATAAGTTTGTATTGGTCCGGTTTTGTACATGGATAAGATGTACTAGGGCCTTTTTATGATACTCTAATAGACCTTTCAATTCTAATTTGGTTGAAACATTCAAAACCAATACATTCAATGCCTCTTTTAATGCCTTTGTCTTGATCGAGTCATTGGTCCATTTGGAACATGTAATGGGTTCTTGATGGTGTTTCTAGGTTGGTCCACATCATTATATCACAGTAGGCTTATTGGAAATGCCATAATAATCACCAATGACTTTGCGAATGTTAATCCTTCCATCGATATTTCATAGTAGCCTCACTAGAAATGACACAATCATCACCGATAACTTTAAGGGCAACATCATTCTGTCAACATTTTATAAAGGGTGGTGGAAATGACACACTCACTAATGCCTTTGCAGATGAAATCTAGTTCATCGGCATTGGTTGACAGTTCATAATCACTAACATATTCATTGATTGATGGTGAAATTCAAAGGTAATGCATTAAATGTATCTCTGACCGTGTACAGTTTATGATGGAATTATTGACAGATAATGAAAAATATCAAAGGTAATAAAACATTCTGTGTAAAATTCAAAATTTATCAATAGATTTTTGAAACATCACCAACAGAATAATTAAAATTCAAAACTTTGATAAAAATACACACTTAAATACAAATCACCATACCCTATGAGCCTTTCTAAGCATAGATCAGATGTCAATGTTACATAGAATGATGCTCCAAACATGATAGTGATTAGTACTTAAAAATACATTTTTATTAAGGTTTTAAATTATTATTTTGTACTTGAAGTATCAATAACTCCTTAACAAAATCATGTTTTATAATAACATGTCTAATAATATAAGATACATTTAATTTATGGTAAATATTCATTTAAAATGTAGGCCTATCACATAAATAAAATGATTGATTGATTAGTTTAAGAACTGAAATTGAAAGGACAAAGAGATGATCAAACTTAAAAAAGAGATGTTGGTGTAGTCCAAACTAGAACACTGTTTGGTAATTAGGTCATATCTGGAGCTGTAGATCTTGGATTTAGGTCTACTTTATATGAATGGAAAGGTAAGACATAGGCCTACAACTTTCATATAGAGCCCATGATTTCAAAACATCATTTTTAAGTCTAAATTGTAGTAATAACAAAGAAGTCTAAATTTGTCCTTAGCCTAATATATTGTTCAGTGTTTGTCCCTGATTAGTACTCAAAAGTGCATTCTTATCATGGTTTTATATCATCATTTTGCACCTGAAGTATCAATAACTCCTTAACTAAAGTACGTTTTATAATAATCTATCTAATAATATAAGATACCTTTAATTTATGATAAATATCCATTTTAAATGTAGGCCTATCACATAAATGAAAGGATTGATTGATGACTTCAATTGCAAAGGCGAAGAGAAGATCAAACTTAGAAAACAGATGTCAGTGCAATCCAAACCAGAACACTGTTTGGTAATTGGGTCATATTTGGAGCTATAGATCTCAGATTTAGGTCTACTTTATATGGATGGAAAGGTAAGACATAGGCCTACAACTTTTATATGGAGCCCAAGATCTGAAAAGGCCATTTTCAAGTCCAAATTGTTGTAACAACAAAGAAGCCCGAATCTGTCCTCCAACCCGAGCACTGTTCAATATTTTGGCCATATCTGGAGTTCTAGAAGTTAAAATGAGCTGAATTTTTTACACAAGAAAGCTGAGATAATTTCCTAGAATTTCATGTTTTCAAGTGGCTCTAATTTTGATGTCATCAATGACGTTTTGGGCAGACAAGAGAAGATAAGGATTGTCACTAAGTCAAGGGTTGGCCACCTACTCATCAATTAGTCATCAAATCAATAGTTCCCAATTTTGGCCTATAAAAGGAGGCATTTACCATGCATTTAGGCATCTTGGTGTCCAGATCAAGATCATGCTTTTTTTTTCTCTCTTTGTATTCCTTATGCTTTGTTTTCATTAATATCAAGTTTATGCCTTTCATTTCCTTTCCTTTGCTTTGTTAACTCTTATCTTATTTATGTTCTTATTTTATTTATCCATTTTTCTTTCTTCCATTATGTCTAGCTAAGTTAATTATGTCAAGGTGAAATGGTTACACTAATGGTGTAAGAATAAGTATGGTATAAACTTAATATGGACTTTAATGTTTAATACTAACATGTTTTATATTTGTTATCTTGTTCACTCTTTAATACTTTGCTTGTTAAATGATAAATCTTGATTTATGTTGTATAACAATTGATACAACAAATGCTTGATACTTTCATAGCCCATACTGTATGGTATAACCGACACTTGAGCTATGAAAGGAACTTGATTTGTTGTTAACATAAGTTATAATCATGAATGCTTGACGAAATTTACAAGTATAAGCATTAATTGAATAAGATGACTAATGTAATCATGTTAACAATCTACAATCTGATTGGAACCTTCTTTATGTGTGGTTTCCAATTGAACAATAAGAGTTTATACTATACTTGTTTGACATACCATTAGTGGAACCTCTAACCTTGACATTTGTTATTATCATTGTTAATCCTTACTTTAATATCTCATCATCATCATCATCATCATCATCATCATCATCATCATTTTCTTCTCTTTCTTTATTACTACTACTACTACTATTATTATTATCATTATTATTGTTGTTGTTGTATTGTTGTTATTTATAATGTGTACAATATCCTCCCTATGGTTCGACCCTGGTCTTGCCGGGTTATTTATTACTTCGACACTCCTACACTTGGGAGAAGACATCAATCTTTTTATCATGTTAAGTTTTTGGCGCCGTTGTCGGGGAGGTAAGTTTTGTATAAATTATAATATTTATTTTATTTTCTCATTTCACTTTTCTTGTATATAACTTTGTTTCTTTTGTCTTATTTCTTCTTATTTTGTTTTCCTTTTCCTTTTATTATATTCCTACACGTGCATGAGAGTGTGGTCATGTACTTCAAGTGGTAGACTTTGTAGGGTATCCTCATTATTTTTCAGAAAATATGGCTGAAGAAAATAATCAATCACTTCATAATGAGAATAATGAGAATAATCGTGCTAGAACACTTAGAGACCACATGAATCCAACAAGAACAAGTGCACCATCATGCATAGTTTTTCCTCCCGATGCATCTCATTTTAATTTTAAGCCAGACATTATCCAACTTTTACCTTCTTTTCATAGGTTTGAATTGGAAAATCCATACTTGCATTTAAGGGAATTTGAGGAGGTCTGCAACACATATAATAATTTAAATTGTAGCATGAACACCATCAGATTAAAGCTTTTTCCTTTTTCATTAAAAGATAAAGCTAAAACATGGCTACAAAATTTGAGACCAGGATCCATTCGTGCTTGGGATGAAATGCAACAACAGTTTTTAAAGAAGTTTTTTCCATCTCATAGAACAAACTCTTTCAAAAGATAAATCACCACTTTCACTCAAAAACTAGGGGAAACATTTTACCAATGTTGGGATAGGTATCAAGACTTCCTTAGTACTTGCCCTCATCATGGTTTTGAAATGTGGAGATTGGTTTCACATTTTTACGAAGGGTTAACACCTAAAGATAGGCAAATGGTTGAATTGATGTGTAATGGAACTTTTGAAGACAAAGACCCTGATGAAGCAATGGAGTACTTAGACTTGTTAGCTGAAAATGCTCAAAATTGGGACACCGCGGGTACTTATGAGGCACCGAGTAAAACTCAACCTCATACATCTAGTGGAGGTATGTACAACCTTAGGGAAGATCATGACCTTCAAGCCAAGTTTGCATCTTTAGCTAGAAAAGTCGAGGCACTAGAATTGAAAAAGAGTGGTCAATTAAAATCTGTTGAAAACATTGCATGTCAAATATGTGAAACAAATGAACACTCAACAGATAACTGTCCAACCTTGCCTTCTTTTAAGGAATGTCTCCATGAACAAGCCCATGCTTTAAACAGTTTCCAAAGGGCTAACCACAACCCATACTCACAAACATACAACCCTGGTTGGAGAAATCATCCAAATTTTAGTTGGAAGAGTGAGAACAACAATGCACAAACTTCACAACCACCATTTCAAGCACACCATAATTTCCAAAATTCTCATGGATATGCACCTCCTTATGCTCCACCTTCTAGAAGAAATCTTGAGGAAACATTGCATGCATTCATTGAAAAGCAAGAGACAATCAATACTCAACTTGCTCAAAACATGACAGATTTTAAAGATACTCTTGCAAAATTAACATCTGCTCTCAGTTTCCAAGAGAAAGGTAAGTTTCCATCTCAACCACAACAAAATCCCAAGGGGCAATACAATGCAAATGCAAGTAGTTCTGGAAGCCAACACATGGATCAAGTCAAATCAGTCACTACTCTTCGCAGTGGTAAGGTTATTGAAAAACCTTCTCTTGAACCTTATGAGAAAGATGATGAGTCAATCTCTGAGGGTAAGGAAGAGGTTGAACCTGAAAATTGCAAAGAAAAGACTGATTCTCCGCCAGCACTTCCATTTCCTCAGGCCATGACCAAACAAAGGAAAGTCAATCACAACTCTGAAATTTTTGAGACTTTCAAACAGGTAAGAATCAATATACCTTTGCTGGATGCTATTAAACAGATTCCTTCCTATGCTAAATTTTTGAAAGATCTATGCACTGTGAAGAGGAAACTGAATGTGAAAAAGAAAGCCTTTCTAGCCGAACAAGTAAGTGCTATTCTTCAGAACAATAATGCTTTGAAATATAAAGACCCTGGTTGTCCTACAATTTCTTGCTTTATTGGAGAGCATAAAATTGAAAGAGCCTTACTTGATCTTGGTGCTAGTGTGAATTTACTTCCATATTCAGTTTTTCAGAGTCTCAATCTAGGTGAGTTAAAACCAACTTCTATAACTCTTTTACTTGCTGATAGATCTGTAAAAGTGCCTAGAGGAATAATTGAAGATGTGTTAGTACAAGTCGATAAATTCATTTATCCTGTGGATTTTGTTGTCTTGGACACACAACCTGTTGAGGCATGTAATTCATTTCCTGTTATTTTAGGACGTCCGTTTCTTGCAACTTCTAACGCATTGATTAATTGTAGGAATGGACTGATGAAGCTATCATTTGGAAACATGACATTGGAGATGAATATTTTCAACATTTGCAAGCAACCTGGAGATGATAATGATTTACAAGAAGTAGATCATATTGATGAATTAGTTTATGATCAACTTGAATCTACTTTAAGTAAAAATGAGTTCGATGAACCGGAAGATTTGCAAATGATTTATTCTAAGGAAGAAATCACGGATGAAAAAGGCACCGAAAATGTTGATGTAGATCTTTTGTCATCAGTGACAAAAGATTTGACATCTGGCATCACACCAATCGATGATTACTTTCCTAACGAATCCTTACTTTCTCTTAATCCAATGCCTTGGTATGATAAAAATATTAATTTTCTTGCTTTAGGAGATTTGCCAGCTGATTGGAGTACTAAAGACAAAGAAAAGTTTTTGAACGAAGTGAAGAACTTTTATGGTGATGACCCTAACTTATTCAAATATTGTCCTGATCAAATATTTCAAAGATTCATTCCCGACAATGAGGTAAGTAGTGTCATTAAACTTTGTCATTCTGATGCATGTGGAAGTGATTTCTCGTCAAATAAGACTGCTGCAAAAATCTTTCAAAATGGATTTTATTGGCCCACTATGTTCAAAGACACGCATGCATTCTGCAAAACTTGTGAAAATTGTCAAAAAGTTGATACTGGTCAAAAAGTTTTGTTTTATAATTCTCAACTTTATGCATCCCCTAGAAAGCTAAGATCAAGATGGAGGAATTCTTATGGGGCCTGTGATATTGAGAATTCAATGAATGACAATGATTTTAAGGAAAATGAACATCGTTTGAAAGCTTACTTTGATAATTTTCCTAGCGAAAATGAATCAACTGGTTGGAATAATCTTGTAGATAAAGGTTGATTATTTTATTTTTCTCACATTGTTTTTGTGTTTTTTTTTGAGTGATTTTTGCTAGTTTCTCTCACCCCGGTCAAATGGCGGATAACGGTACTCCGTGACTTAAGTCGGTTCTTTCAGTTTCCCAAAATAACTGATATCTGTATATACATTTCTGCAATTCTTTGAATCTCTTTTCCAATTCTCATTTGAAAATGGACACTAATCTTGCAAAATTGAAAAAGTATTTTCCCGCTCTGCCTCAGAATGCGATAACAAAAATTTACCGTGCTAGATGTACAAGACTGAGATTGTTAATGAATCATCGAATTCCTGAAGATATTCGCTGGTTGATTGAAGAAAAAGTCTGATTATCAGATGAGTCCTCTAACTCCTTCATTTCACACATGCCTGGAACAGGTAAAAGCACTTTTGCAAAGAAACGTCGTGCAAAATGACTGAAAGTTTGTCATCGATGTGCTAGATGGACTTGTAATACACAATGTCGTTCTTTAGGAATGGTATCTATAAACCGTGAAGATAAAATACAATTCATTAAGGATGGCCTGAGTAAGGAGTCTTTAGATAACCTTCTATTGACTCTTGAGACGCATCCTAGTGGAGATGTGCATCGTGCAATTCATGATTTATGGCCACTATTTCATAAAGAACATGATCGACTTAGTCTTGGGAATCTGACTAAAAAAGACCCTGTTTGCCAGTTTTTAAGAAAACTGGATGGGAAGCCTATCCCCGACCCATAGAGGGCGTTTAAGCCGTTCTTGGACGTAAAACCAAGGGAAGATGTGAGCCAAAATCACAACTACCTGTACATACACATGCTCTTTGTGTCTTTTGGTTTTATTATTGTGTTTTGTTATTACTTATACTTGTTTCAGTGTGTTTCAGGTTTGTCAGTGTTCGTTATTTCAGGTGATATCTTCTATACTCTATCTTTCTACCTTTAAACATTGAGAACAATGTCTTGTTTTAGTTGGGGGGAGAGAGTAGTAGCTTAAAAAAAACAAAAAACAAAAAACAAAAAAAAAACTGTGTTTTCTATTTCATAAATCATGTGCAAAATGGTTGTTACTATGATGGCAGAGTAAAGAGAATATTTTATGACTCTTGAGACGCATCTTAGTAATAATTTGTAATAAGGTCTACCATTATACTTCTTGAAATATTCAGATTTACAAACTCTTGCATTGTTATCACTTAAATCTACTCATATACTTATTTAACATGTATTCTTAAACCTTAATTTACACACACACA